>JAODAL010060452.1:0-20887 GCA_025379985.1 Phyllomedusa bahiana | reverse complement strand
CAATGATGGAACATTATTCCCCCATTAAAAGGAAAGGTTTTAAAACCCACAGGGAAAATTTTGGTTTTTCTTTTTTTGGGCATTTAGTCCCGGGGAAAGACTTTTTTTAGATTGAACGGTACAAAGGCACCCAAAAAAATTTAAAAAAGGAACTGGGTGGACTAAGTACTCAGAAAGATTAGCAAGTTTTAGGGTTTTTTTTTTTTAGAAAAAAGAGGGGTTTGGGGGATATAATAAATATTTTTAAAAATTAATAAAAGGTAAATATGGGAAGTTCTTTCCCCAATTTTATTTATACCCGGGCTGTATCTAGAAAAAGGGGGGCCCCCTTGGGTTTTGGGGGAACGAAAGTTTTAAAAAAACATAAAAAGGGATTCTTTATGAAAGAGCGTGAGACTGGGGAACTCTTGAGGGGAAACCGTGTCATGGTGAATTCACTAAAAGGGGTTAAAAAAGGGGTTTTGGGAAAGGGCATTTCTGGAAATAATAAATAAAAGTTAAAAAGGTGTTAGGATTTGGAGAGGGGTCTTTGATCCAGGGTTTTTTCCGATTGGATTGGAGTGGGGAAAGGGTTTTTTTCCCCTTAAAATGAGGACAATTGGCTTCTACCTCTTTGGGTTTTTTCCCTTCCCTCTGGTCAAACCTTAGCAAACGGGCTAAAAGGGAAATGGGGCTGTCTTTTTTGGGCCCTTACAACGGGAAAAACTATAAAAATTATTTTTATTTTTCATTTCAAAAATCCAAAAGGTTTAACCAGTAATTTAAAAAGGACAATTTTAGGAAAAACCAATTATAAAATAAATTTTTATCTATTTTTATCTATCTATCTATCTATCTAATTTATCTTTTGGTTAAAATAATTTTGGATGTCAAAAAATGACTTTAGTAACCAGTGACAAGCTGCTTTCAATGTCTATTAAATCTTGAGATTTTTACTTTTATATAAATCACTAGTTATAACGTATATAGAATATTGGGGACAATTAATCAAAACACTCTGAAAAAAAAAATATCATGTTTGCTGACTACAGCAACCAAGCACTGTATGGCTTTGTTATAAAAAAAAAAAAAAGCAGCTGTGAATTTTGTGGCTGCTGGGGTCAACAAAGTCATTTTTTCTCTCTGAGATTTTATGTATTATGCTTTACATAGTTGTAGGTTGAAAGAAAAACAGTGCCCATAAGCTAACCCAAAGGGGTCGAAAAAATATTTTAATTTTTTTTTTTTTTAAAGGTGGTGGGAATTGTAAAATTTGTTCTAGTATTTTAAATTTTTACTATCTAGATTGTCTTTAATTTTCAAATTTTTGTCACAATGGGCTGGGGCCCCGGTTGGGGGCCCGGATGCACCTTTGTCTGCGCTTCTGGGCCTTTGGATCATCCCCCTCTTTTCCCCTTTCCTAGTCGCTCTGAGTCTCTGTCTGTGGCCGGCGTACACATTCCTGCCCCGATAGGGGCACGGGAATTGCTTTTAAGGTGAAAAGGGGGCCAGTGCTTCACTGACAACCAATCTTTTGCTACATCCTGCAAAAATTTGACACCCCCCCCTGAAACCTGTGCCGTTTGTTGGTCGTTTTGCGTTAGTTTCCCATACTTTGCCTTGTTTTGTGATTTTATTTTGACTGGGGTTTTTAAGTACTTCTGGCTATGCTGTGCCTGTCATCTGCCCTGACCCCTTTGCCTGCTTCCTGGATACTTTGTCTGGCACCTCAGCTGCCTTTCCCAAGGCAGCCATGTCAGGGGTAGCGACCTAGGAGTTCCTCATAGGCAAGTCCATCCCGCCTTGAAGCTGTTGAGTATGGGGGACCCTTTAGATCCATTCCCTGGCTGGACAGAATATTTTTTTACACTAGTGTTGTAAAATTTATGATTTCCAATTGCCCAAAACTTGAAATTCTAGGCTTTATGTAGGGGGTGTTACCACCCCCTACAAACAGGGGGGGTTCCATGTAAAGGGACCATGTCCATGGGTTTTTGAAAGGGGAAAAATTACTAAACACTTTATTTCAGGGCAAAGGGTTTTAAAAGGGAATGTGTCATCAAAAAAATGAGTCTGTTTAAGTCCCATTTTATGTTAAACACATTTTTTAGGAATTTTTTTTTTTTTAATTTTTCATATCAACTTTCAATATTTTTTAATAATTCTTAAGTCTTGCAGTTTTCACTGAGTCTCTGCTTGATTCTCACAGAAAAAGTCAGCAAATTCCTGGTATGGAGATGGGAGGCCAGGAAGTGGAGTAGCATGCATTAGTGGCGAAGCGGAACTTACCAACTGAAGTGCCAAAGACAGCGGGAATGACAGTTTTGTCTGCAGCATGTGATCTCTCCCGTTTGCCAGTTGAGCATGGTAGCATGGCGCTGCAGCCACGGAAGTCCCAGAAGAAGTGCAGAGGAGGAACAAGACAACACATCTTCTCTTTATGTAATGTCCCCAATTGAAGTGTCAGAGGTTCAGTCTCTCAGATATTCTTCATTAACGGATGAGATAAACAACCGTTTGTCGAGACGGACCATGGGGACATGATACTTAGAATTCAGAGAAACATCAATGAAATTTCCAGCTGAACCAGAATCCAAAAAAGCTGTGGCTTGAAACAATGTACCAGACAAGGAACAGAATACAACTGGCAAGGTCAAATGTGGAGAAGTAGTGTTACCAAATAGGGATGCCTCTTCGTAGTCTAAGCGTGGGAGTTTCCCTGGTGCAGTGGACAATTCACACGGAAATGCTCAGAATTGCGACAGTAGAGGCAAAGATTCTGCTGACGTCGACGGAAACATTCTTGATCAGACAGGTGAACTCTATCCACTTGCATCGGCCCTTCAGAAGAATCCATTGGTTGAGGCAGTGGAAGTCTTTGGGACACTGGAGCGAGTCGAGGAAGTCGATGGGGCCAGGAAGTTTCACACTGTTGACAGCTCTCCTGTTATCTCTCGTCAAAGCAGATGTTTGTTCTTGTAGCTAGAGGAATAAGTTCATCCAGAAAGGAAGGGAGATCTCGACCGGACATTTCGTCTTTGATCCTTCTGGTGAGACCTTTCCAGAACATGTCTATGAGGGCTGTATTATTCCATGAGAGTTCAGAAGAGAGGGTGTGGAACAGTACCCTATATTGCCTGACTGTAGAATCACCTTGTCATAGGCGGAGAAGAGAAGCCGCAGCAGAAGACGTACCTCCAGGTTCCTCAAACATATTGTGGAATGCTCCTTCCAGGAAAGCTTGAAAAAATCGGGCTGTAATGGTCCGCCTTGGGCCCAGAGGGTATATATATACAGGCCCCCCCCCCCCACCCACCCCCCCCCCGGGGGTGTGGCCAAGACCAGAGCTTTGATGGACAGGAGACTCACGATAAATGCAACCTTGGCTCACTTAGAGGGAAACAGATGTGCCAACATTACCATATGGATGGAATATTGACTGGAATTTGGATTCCTGTCATATCATGGAGGGGGTAGACAGGTGCAGCATAGGACCAGCAGGAGTCACAGGTGCAGTAGGAGAGTGACTTGCCATGGGTGGTGGAGCAGGCATAGCTGGAGGTAGGTGGGCTGCAAGGTTCGGCAAAGTGTCTGCAAACTGGTCTATGTAGTGACTATGTTGGGCCACTACAGCTGAGATGCTCTGGAGGTAAGGTAGAGGCACCTTGGCGGGATCCATGGCCAGATTCTACAGTCACCATTATGTAGTGGATCTGCTGAACCACTGCAAGTGGTAGCATAAGCCACTTCAGGGAGCGGAGTCTAAGGAGCCTCCCAGTCTTCACCAGAGAACGCCGCAAGGCTGGTTGGTTCTATGCAGCAGGAGACTCTCGGATTGCTACCCCTGACACGACTTGCTTGCATTGGCAGCTGGAGTGTTACATGGTACCCAATTGCAAGGCTTAGATGTGGTCAAGGACAGGCAATAAGGTCAGGGCCGGTGGCAGACAACAAGCGTATGTAGTCCAAACATCGGGGTCAGGCAGCGACTGAGTATCACCACCTAATTTCAGCAACAACTCTCCACTAAAATACACCAAGGATCTGGCAGAGTGAAAAGGCAGAAGATATATGGTCAGCGCACTGTAATTAACCAATCACCGGTGCCCTGGCTCTTTAAATTTCACAGAGCCAGTACCTTCGTCCTAGGGAGCGGGGACGTGCACTACAGCACAGAGCAGAGGACTGCAGTAGAGCAGGAGCAAGGAGAGGTGAGTAACGAGCATGCTGGCAGGGGGAACACGAGCATGCATGTCGCCCAACGTGGGGATTGAGGCGCGTCTCGTTACACCCTCCTTATCCTCCTTTAGAAAAAAAATGCTTTAACTAGCCAGCAAGCCATAATTCAAAATAACAAATAAATAAAATAACAAAATCTTTTATGTTGAGTTCGCAAAAAACTTTAACCTCCTCTTACCGACATTGACGTTACTCTACGGCGCAAGTCGTGGTTTAGGGGTGTCGCGCAAATTGCCGTATTATTACGTAACGGCGATCTTGCGCGATCACAAGCGGAGCGCGAATGATCGCGGCATGAAACCAGTGGTTTATATTCAACCGTGGCATATGCCGCATCCCCCACCGGCCTGGAGTGCGCTCATTCCCTGGCCGCGGGGGAAATTTAACCACCGATGTCGCGACATAGTGGTCGCGACATAGCGGACTGCGGGCGCTGGCAGGTAGTGAGCTCTGCTGCCGGCCGATCTTGGAGCAGTAACGGCGGCCTTGAGAGCCGAGATACTGAGTCTACTAACAGAACGCCGAAGTAATTGAATGACAGCATCCGGGTTGTCTGGTGATACGTCCACGATGCCCACCAATGCATTGTGGGCAGTGCTGACAGCACAGTTGCCCATGCTGGAGACCAGGATTACAGCTATAAAACTGTATGCTGACTCGTCTTAGGCATGAAATGATCTGAGCATCGTTATGCAATTCCCCCCCTGGGTGCGAAAAGTGTAAAAAAGTATGAAAAAGTAAAAAAAAAGTTGTAAATAAAGTAAAATCACAAACACAAAAAATAAAATAAAAAAAGCACGTACAACGCCCCTTTTTCCCTTTTACAAAAGCCAATCGCCTAAAAAAGATCAATAAATCAAATAAAGTACATATTTGGTATCGCCGCGTGCAAGCGGACCTCCCACCCTATAAATCGTGCCCCCCCCCTACCAATTTCTATATTAATTAACCCGTACGGTAAACGCCGTAAAAAAAAAACTCTAAAAAAAACAGTCACAGAATGAGCGTATTTTTGTTTCATCCGCAGCACATAAAATGTAGTAAAAAGTTAACTCAATAACTCTTATCAACATCAAAGTGAATGCCAAATTAAACGTCGAGTTCATCCCGATCAAAAAAAGGTGTCCTTACACAGCTCTGTATCGGATAAATTAAAAAGTTCTGGCTATTAGAAGATAGAATGCATAAATATAGAGTTTTGACACAAATAAAAACACTTTTTTATCAAAAAAATTGTGCTTCTCCATAATTAAAAATCTACCATTAAATTGGGTTTCACCGGATTAGATTCCTCACATACCCACAGAGTAAAACTAAGCTGTGTCACAGATACTGCACGGTGAGACGCTATTAAAATAAAATAAAAATCACTGCTAGGATTGCAGTATTTTCTTCACCCTACCTTCCAATAAAACAGATTAAAAGCGATCATAAAGTCTTGTGCCCCCCTCAAGAAATATTACCAATAAAAAGTCAACTATCCCGCCAAAACAAAGTCCCTATACGCACCATAAAACAGAAAAAATAAAAAAAGTTATGCGCTCTCAGACCTGCGGTGTATGCAAAAACGTGTTCTTCCTTTTCACAATAAATGGTTTTTATTGTGTTAAAAAAAGCCTGTAAAACATTAAGAAAACAAATATACAAATGTGGTATCGCTGTAATCAGTATCAACCTGTGAGTAAACTGCATGTCATTTATTACCGCACAACTGGACCGCTGTTAAAATATTAAAAAATTAAAAATAACTACTCAGGTATTGCTGTTTTTTGACAAAATGGCTTCACAAAAAACCGCTTATTTAAAGAAAGTGATCAATGCATCATATGCCCCGTATATGGTATCATTAAAAAATTCAATCCGAATTAAACCAGGATTGATCATAGGATTGAAGTGTAACATCTTCACTTTACTCCCACTAATAGCTGCTAACATGTCTAATACTATGCTTTTCTCTGCCCCATTATCGCAATTATCCACTCTCCTAACACTTAATGCTTATCCCCTACTCCCTACTCTCGGGTAATGGGCTATACCATCTCCCCTTCCATCCTACCCTCCCAACCTGTCTGCTGCCACCACAAATTTCCACCTGATTATTGCACTACGTACCCAAACAAACCCTGCCAAACTACAGATCTTACTCCTACTCCCCATCCGTCTCCCACTCACTGCTCGTTCTCTGGGCTTCCGGGGACACTAATCCTCCCTAACCCAGAGGCCACCACAGCACATTCCCACCATGTTCTCTCCCGCGCATTTGAAGAAAGATTCATACACTACAAATTCCCGTTAAACTCTTAAACATACATAGGACATCATCCCTCTGTAGACCCTGCCTCCCCCATCACCTCACCTTGGATAGCTTCTCCTGGAATGGCACGGTCTGTATGTAATAAATTTTACTTACATTATCATGACTTGTTCATCTCAACGCAACATACTCTTCAATGGTCTGACTGAAAACTGGCTGACCCCCTCTGACACAGTCTCCCTGCCGCAACTTCTTTTAGGGCCTCCAAACTTACACACACTCCTCGCATGGTATCAAGCATGGCGGGGCGTCGGCTCTTTGTCTTGACACACTGTTCCTTTGTCCACCCTCATCTGCCTTACCTCCATCTCTCCTCCTTTGAGGTGCTCTCTATCTGTCCGCATCTACAACCCCTCACAACCTCCAAGTGGCTTGTTTGTCTACGACCCCCAGGCCTCTGTTCAGCGCCTTATCTCGAACACTTTCTTCCTGGCTTCTCACTTTCTTTACCACCAAGACATCAGCACACCTATATCATAGAGGAGATTTCAATATCCCAATCGTACGCAGACCGACCCACTCTTGCCTTCCAAACAAATACTTTCACTCATCGGTCCTCCTTTGACCTCTACAGTGGACATCAGGAGCCACTCATAAAGAGTGGACACAGCAATTCGGGACCTCATCTTCACCCGGCCTTGCCCCGCTATCTGACCCTCTCACAATCCCCACCCATATTGACCACAACCTGCCTTAACTTTCCACCTTCTCCACCCCACCTGCTGCAACTCTGTATCATTCCAGTGCGACCCCGCAGGTTACCTACTAAAACCTCAACAGTCTCTCACTCTCTCTGACTCCTCTTGACACCTCTTTTCCAACCATCTCATCATTTATGACCCTGACGCATAGCACCACTTTCTACAACCACACATATCACCACCATCCCTTGACTCAGGTACGCTCCTCTCACACACAACAGAAACGCAAAGTCAACAGACAACCTGGACACACAGACTCCACTAAACAAGCTGAGGGTGCTTCCTCAGAATTAGCTGAACGCCGCTGGAAGAAATACTCAATCCACCGGAATGACTTTGCCTCATACAAACAAATCACTACATACATTTAAATCGCACTCACCTCAGCCAAACAGCGACTATTTCACCAACCTCATATCTCCCTGTCCCATCAACCCCATGACAACTATTCAAAACCTTCAACTCTCTCCTCCCGCCCTACCGCGACCTATCCCCCCATCCCTCATCTAGCAGCCACGACTATGCCATTCACTTCCTCGCCAGAAGACCCCACCCCCCCCCCTCCCTACCTACCCCCACACACTTCCCCCTACCCTGGCACACCGTAACCACGGCAAACTTTCTTAGACGCCACATCCCGCGTCTCCCCACCACCCTCCCGCTTCTCTTGACAAGAACTGCAACTTACGCCCCACTTTAACCTGTTTCCCCAACTGTCACTCATGACAAACTACCTTCTCTTTTAATGTCGCAAATCCACAACTACACTACGCCTGTAGTCTGGACGCCCACTGCTCATCCCACACTCATCCAAGACCTCCTGTGCTTTATCTATCCCAGCCCTCACCTTCTTCTTCAAACCTCATCGCTAACATCTGAATCTTTCCTTCCGCCTATTACAACATGCTCATCTATCACTCGCCAATCCTTAAAAACACATTGACCCTTCCTCTCTGTCCAACGTATCGCCCCATCTCTCACTACTCCCTTTTTGCTTTCCAAAGCTCCTCGAGCAGAATGTCTATCTTCAGCTGTCCTCCCTCTCCCTCTACTCCAACTCTCTCCTTGACCTCATACTATCTGGTTTCCCGACCCTCACAATCTCTACCGAAACCGCGCTACTAACCAAGGTCACCAATGACTGCTAGCATCTGCCAAAAGATCACGCCAGCTACTCTGTAATCCTCCTCTTAGACCTTGTCCTCTGCTTTGAACTGTCGCATTCCTCCTGCCTACAAATTCCTCTCCTCCCTAGGCAATCTTCGGACTTTGGCCCTTTCCTGGATCTCCTCGTTACCTCACTGATCGGACTGTTTCAGCGTACTCTTCATTCTTCGCCACCACTTCCTCCCCCGGCCTATGCTTGTCGGTGTCCCTCAGGGGTCTGTCCTGGGTTCCTTTCTACTTTTCTCTCTTTAGCACTCTTGGCCTGGTTGTCAGGCTACATAGACCTCACACGGTTTCATTATCGCGCACCTGTTAGTGCTGCGCATACCCAACTATTACAGTCTCAGGCCCAGATGTCAACACGTCTTACTCTCCCAGAGGCCTGACTGTCTGTTTCCATTTCTCCTTCTTTCATCTCACGTGCTCTTGTTTCTCTACTAAAAACTAATGAGACGGGTATAACAGAAACTAATGCAGTGTTTTTCCACCATTTCCAACTCTACCCTTGCTCCCTGATCTCTCTATCTCAGTCAACGGCTGTACACTATTCACCTGTGTTCGCAAGTCGCTGACGCCTTGGGGTAATCCTAGACTCCACTCTATCTTTCAAACCATACTACATCGCCACAACCTCATCTCTGGCCTGCCGCGCCTCACCTGAGAAAAACATCTCTCGCACCGGTCATTCGCCTCAACTATGACTCTTACAAAAAATGCTGGTCCATGCCCCTGTATCTCCCGCCTAGACTTACTGCTACATCCGCCTTCATATGGCCTCCCATCTTAGCACTCTTGCCCCCTTCAAACAATTCTCAACATCTAGCCCGTGTCTTATTACACGCATTTCTCCCCGCTATCTCCTCTGCCTCTCCCCTCTGGTCAATCTCTTCACTCGGCTCCCATGTTAGCCAGCGATTATCGCAATTTCAAGTTGCTAACTAATGACTACAGTGGCTCTCCATAACCTCTCCCCTCCAGATACTATTCTCTGCCTAATTTCCAAATATCTCCCACTCAACGCAATCTCCGCTCCTCACAAGGAACTTCTCCTCTGCTCTCCCTTTATAAGACTATCACACAACCGTCTCCAAGACTTCTCCAGTGCTTCAACCCACACTCTGGAATCACTGACTCCAACACACTAGGAACTCTTCCTCACACTCTTTCACCAGCTTCAACGCTAAAGCAACCTGATAAACCCATTTCTTCAGGCTTGCCTATAACCTACAGATATGAACCCTGCTGTCACTTCACCGATCCACCTGTATCATTGTCTGGATCCCCCTCACCTTTTTTTACTGTTTTTTCCCCCCTCCTGTGTAGATTGTAAGCCCTCGAGGGTAGGGTCCTCTCTCCTCTGTCGTGCCCAATGTCTCATTCATTAATAATCACGTAGTAACTTGTTTGACTTATGTTGTGTATGTTACCCCCCATCGAATGTACAGCGCCCTGGAATCAATGTGCGCTTTAAAAATATAATAATAATATATAATTATAATAATAATTCGAATAAAAAACAAGCCCACAAGCAGCTCCATATGAAAAAAAAATTAAGAAAGTCATGGCTGTCTAGATACAACAACTTAAATAACGCTAACTTCTTTTATTAAAACGCGCTTATATTGTGTGAAAAGTAAGATAAACATAAGAAAACCTATATAAAATTTATATCATTGTAATTTATACAGGACCCCCATTAGTAAAGTTATCCCGTCTATTGTATCGTTTTGGCGAATACTTTAATTGTAGAAAAATGAAGCTCAAAAAACAATGGCGGAACTGCTTTTCCACCCTCCGATTTCCATGGCCCATTGCTAAAAAAAAACTAGGAACAACTGTGCAGCCCACAAATGCAAAATACACCCTTAGGCGGAGATCCCTTCGAGGGCGTTGAGTTACCAAAATGGAGAAGAACTTCTGGACAGGTTTCACCTGTTTTAGTACTTTGGGCTGGCTTTAGGAGATGCGACATGGCACTCCCTACCAATATTGTGCGCCAGATTGAAAAAAAAAAAAAAAAGCCAAATTGCATCGCCTCTCCCTTGTACACACCTGCCATGGCACAAAAACAGCAGTTTTACACCCACATGTATGGCGTATTGCCGAATCTTGGAAGAAATTGCATAACACAATTTTGGGGCATTTATTTCCAAGTTCCTTGTAAAAAATTAAACATTTTCAGCTATAAATTTGCAGATTATGGAAAAAAATATATATGTTTTATTATTTTAAGAGGCCTGTGGGAGATAGATATACTCCTTACACCTCTGGGGTAATATATCTGTAAGGGGTTGTGTTTCCAATATGGGGGTCCTTTTTAGTGGTATTTATTAGTTTGGAACTTCTCAGGTTGCTCCACCAAGAATCCTGAAATGAGCCCCTAAATAAAATTGTATAGTTGAAAATGAGGCCCGAGTATCAGTAGCATGATCCTCCTATTCTGGGGCTTGTGGTTTGAGCCAAATAATGCAGGCAGGGCAATATGGGATATCTCTCAACAAAAATATAAACTGGCTCAAGAATCTGGGGATCTCAAATATAATTTGCCTTTTACCTGATCACATATTAACGTATTCTTGTCAATAATGCATAAATGAGTTGAAAAATAAATTATCCTGCAAAAATAAAGTGATAGATTTTGAAATTTTACTTTCTCTTTGCTTTAATTTCTGTGAAACCTAATGGATTAATAATCTTTTACTAAATTGCTGTTTTGAAATACTTTAAGGGGTGTAGTTTCTTAGAAGAGGTTATTTTTGGGGGTATGATTAACATACAGGTAAATCAAAGTCACGTTAGAACTCTGTAATTGGTCCCTAAACAGAATATGTCATTATTGCAAGAATTTTCTTGAAAATTTTTAAAATTTACTACTAAATTTTAATAAAGACTCCTGCTAATGTCGTAAAAAAGAAAAGACATTTAAAAAAAAAAATGAGGCCAAACTACGCATCAGACCATATGGTAGATGCTAGTTAAAATATTTTGAGTGGAGTAATTTTCCGTGTCTGTACATGCACAGAAAATTATTTGAAGTTTGAAATTGGTCTAAATTTTTCTACACTTTTTTTCACCATAATTTGATATTTTTCACTGATAAACGATCATTTTTTTGGTGACCAAAATTTCTTACTTATCTTATTGCTATCAATGTTGTCACGAGAAACAATGTCTAACTGAATCACATGGATTGGTTAAACGTGTCAAAAAGTTTGTTCTCACATAAAGTGAGCACCAAGAACAGATTTCAAAAATAGGGCTTCTGTCGAGAGAGGCCAAAAGACTGGCTATGGCGGTTTATGAATATATGAGAGTGTGTTAAAATGGATTGTAACGACATCGTTCTTCTCAAATCGGTTATCTTATGTCTTTTACCTAAACAGGTTTACCAATCAGGTAAGATATACTTCTGCCACTGCTGAAGGAACGTTCCCAATCCACAATCTGAAAATTTGTTTTCTAACAATATACTGCATTATTCCATCATAACTGACACTTTTATCTCTCTTAATTACTACAGTTTCACTTTTATGTGTTTTACTACTTCTAATATAATGCATCCTGTTTTTATATTCACCACAACCTTCTTCCAATATAAATGTGTAGAAAGCTGTGTCAATGCAGATATTAGACTATTTTACTGCTCAGGTCTCTAATGATGTTAATATATTATCAGATACCATTGTATAATGTCCAATCTAAAGGGGAAGAAAGATATTTCTTATTCATTCTTTTCAGACTCGTGTTCAGTTAAGCTCAGCTAACATTATGTATCTGTAGATTCAGGTCTTACGCCTTTTGAACTCATGGCTAAGGTCCCAAGAAATGAGGAGACTTAGAACGTGTCCCATTCCATCCTTATGTGCCACACACTGTGAATGCAAAGATGACTGAGCATGTGCTGCTGTCTCCTTTTAGTTTTATGTGGCCAATATATTGAGAGCTGCAAATGTGTAGCCACTAGAAATAAAGAGATAATGTTTTGAGCGATATTAATGCTGACAAAGTTTGAAGATCGGCACCGGTTTCTTATGTGATTACGGAATGTTTCGATCGACGCGATTAATTTAGGTTGAAAAATCTGCGCTATATTAATTATTAATATTGCGCCATTTTCGGTCGCTTCTGTCATTTTGGTGGCCGAGCTAATCAGTTAGAGAATAGAAGTAGTGCGTGAGCTTGTTGTGTTGCGTCGTTCATGAATGGGAGTGTATGTTTGCGTTTGGCTGGAAAAAAATTCACATGATCCACGTTTTACATAGAACAGCCCCTTCCTGTTCTGCCTCTGTGTGTGTCAGAGTCTCATGGCAGAGTCTAGGACGTGCCTCTTGCGCTATGCCTCTGTCAAACAGCTCTCAAGCAAACTGGATTCCAGCGAAATAATTCTATTTGTTCTCAGAGACGCTATACTTTAGCTGTGCAACCTTAGTCTCTTAGTTAGATTAGAAGTTATGTTGCAAGATTTTAGGTAGTTGGCTGAGTAATTTTATAATGGAGCCATCTAGACTCCTGTTAAAGTCACGGGGGGAGCTTGAGCGCGGAGGGGGGGAGGGGAGCCGCGGATTTGTACGAACACAGACTCAGACAGACAGGGGCTCTTTTAAAGGATATACTGGATATTGTGCACCCAATCGACTTAGTGTAGACATTGCATTGGCAATAGCATTTTTTTAATTAAACAGTTTTGTCTGTCTGAGATCATTACTTGGATGTTGAGGGGCAGCTTTGTAACTTAATATCTTAGTATACAGATCTTTTCTAGTAACTGGCAGGTCTATTTTGTTAGGCATGCTAAAGCTCCACATTTAAATCAGTATTACATTCCAGATAGCTGTTTTTTACAACTTTTGGTTCACTAAAGCTTTGTGTGATTAGAGCGTTACCTTGCACTTAAATTTGAATCCAGCAATTTGTCGTCACGCTGGTGTATTTTTAGGTGTCAAAAAGAATTACCGTTCTTAATGTATCCGCTTATACTTAGAGATGGTTGTTTTTTTCAGATGTGGCGTTGTCCTAGCCTTATGAATTGATGCAAAGGTACCTTGCGACACTGTATTATATTGAATCCGAGCAACTTTTGTCGTCACCTGCAGTGTTGTATTTTTTAGGTGACAAAAAATACGTTTATTATCAGTATACATTTCAGATAGTGTTTTTTCAATATGAGGCACAGTCTCCAGCTTTATGCGTCATAGAGGCACCTTTGCAACATGCGAAATTTGAATCAAGCAATTTTGTCGCATTCATCCGCAGGTGTTTTTTTTAGGTGCAAAAAATTACCGTTTATTATCCGTATTACATTCCAGATGAGCTGTTTTTTTCAGGCTTTTTGGTCAGACTCAAGCCTGTTGAATTGATAGAGGATACCTTGCAATTAATTTTGTATACAGCAATTTTGTAGTTCACCCCACAGGTGTTATTTTTAGGTGCAGAAGAAACTTACCGTTTAGTATCCGTATAAATTTCAGTTAGGTGTTTTTTTCGCAATCTTGGCCGCAGTCCCAGCTTTATTTCTATAGTGGCACCTTCATCGCACTTAAATTTTTGAATCAGACAATGTTTTGTAGTCACCAAGGTGGATTTTTAGGTTGCAGAAAATACCGTTTATTATCGCATTACATTTCAGATAGGTGTTTGTTTTTTTCAATTTTGGCGCATGTCCAGCTTTATTAATAGAGGCACCTTGCAATTAAATTTGAATCACCAATTTTTGTCATCACCGCAGTGTGTATTTTTGGTGCAAAAAATACCGTTTATTATCCGTATACTTACAGATTGCATGTTTTATGTTCACTCTTTTGGTCACCACAAGATTTGTTAATACGAGGTACCTTCGCACTTATAATTTCAATCCAGCCATAATTTTGTAGTCACCACAGAGTGTATTGATAGGTGCCAAAAATACCTTTTATTATCCGTATAAATTTCAGATTCGTGTTTTTTTCACTTTGGCGAGGGCCAGCTTTGTTAATAGAGCACCACCTTTACAGTCTAAATTTGAATACAGCAATTTTGTAGTCACCACAGGTTTGTTTTTTTTTTTTTTTTTTTTTTTTTTTTTTTTGTTTTTTGTTTTTTTTTTTGTTTTTGTTGTTTTTTTAATGATAGGTGCCAAAAATACAGTGTTATTATCGTATTCATTTCAAGATAGTGTTTTTTCACTTTGCCGCAGGACCAGACTTTGCTTCATAGAGCCAAATTGCAGTTAAATGTTGAATAAAGCAATTTTTTAGTCACCACGGGTGTACTGATAGGTGACAAATATACGTTTATTATCGTATACATTTTACTAGAAGGTGTTTTTATTCACTTTGGCGCAGGCCAGCCTTGTTCATAGAGCACACCTTGCAGTTAAATTTGAATACAGCAATTTTGTAGTAACACATGTGTATTGTTAGGTGCATATAATACCTTTTATTATTCCAACGCACACCGTATACATTTCAGATTACGTGTTTTTTTTACTTTTGTCAGTCAAGAACTTTGTTGATAGATGTACCTTTGCCACTTAACATTTCAATCTGAATATTGTTTTGATTTGACGAGATTAAGAAAAGCCTGTTGATTTGGGACGTACTTTTTTAATAGTGACTTTCCATAAGACTCTTCCATACCTTCTCAAATTTTTTATCTTTCTGAACGAATGGAGCCGAAGAATTCAGGGGTCAAGCGGGGAGCAAAGAAGGGGGGTAAAAGGACATGGAGGTAGTAGGTACGCGAGAGATGGTTGCCGTCCATGGCTCCGAGTGACTGGCGAGCAACACGCATGCCAGTGGATAGATCGATTGCAGGACCGTCAGGCCTGTCATGTCGCTGGGTCAGGGACGCCCTTTGTAACATCTCAGTAACTGAACAGCGTCACGTCTAAATCGGTTCTTCTCAGTGGTTAATGCAACCTGGCATAGCCTAGCGCCAGTGCTTATCTCCTCGTCCTCCCAAGTCACGGCACACAAACGTCGTCAGACAGAATCATCATTTCTCGTCAAACATGATCAGGAAGGAAGGCCAGCAATTGTAATCGTTGTATCGCAACCACTGTTGGATTAATCCATTTTTTCTGAAGACCTTTTGATGACGCAAAATGCAGTTTTGTGGGTCTGAAGGATATGTTGATAAGATCAGAAGAGGATACAGAGGATGATTTATTTTTTTTTTGATCTTGCGTCTGTGGCCAGTTACTGTATGCTCATCAGAGGAGGAGTAAGGAAGCGCTTGTCAATCGTCAAAAAATCCCGGGCTGGTTGGACAACGCCTAGCAGTGCCCTTTGCTTAGTAGCTCCGCCAGCTTTTCTGGATGCAGGAAAGTCAGAGACGACCGCAAGTTACCTGTTGTTGCTGTTTGTATGTGATGACCGACGTTTGCGGGTGATCAATCGTGGTCTTTATCGCCCAGAATTTGCTTAGCGAGCGCTTCTATCACTGCATCGAGGAGGCGAAGACGATGGAGTAGTGTCGCAATAAGGTCCCGCCTCAAAAAGGGAGAGGGCGGTTCGCAGATAGTTCCTGCTGGATTGATGATTCCGCCTCACACCACGGTCTGCGGGAGAGACGCCTCGGGTCTCCTCGTTTATTCGCCCGTCACAAAACTGGTCCACGGAACCTCCGAAAGGTCTCTTGGGCTTCTTTTGACGCAAGCCTGTCTGATTCTACCCAGCGATGTCATATGCCGCCTCTTTGCGCCGTAAATGCATAAGTAGATGGCGAGTATCTTATGTTGTTTATAATACCAACCACCACATGGTATGTTAGGTCACAAGTTCAGCAACTGCACTGAGTTGATATGAAGGCAAGCACTGGCAAAAATAGGCACAGAACACGTACGCCGGATGGCTTCCACCACTGTGTCATATCCCTCTAGGGGGCCTGAGACTACGCTCCGTCTCGCGCGTTGTCTCTCATGCAGCTGCCCATGTCTCTCAGAGTCATTGATCATGGGTTTCATGCGACCTCCGAGCCTCCCATTGTCTCTGGCCTCCGACCGGTCAACTCGAGGGAAGGTACCAATTAGACCGACACCTCACCAGAGGACCATCCTACCTTTCCGCCCCCTCGCCCCCGCCCGCATTCTTCCCTCCGCCAGTTTGAGTGACTGACATGCCGTACAGCGTGCCTAATCTAGCAGCAGAGCCTTGGCTGTCTTCCAGGTTGTGGGAGCAGAAGAAACACTTTAACCAAACCATCCCAAAGACGAGAAAGCCTTGAATGTCGGGGGGGCATTGCCAGGCTTTTTGGCCCTTTAGTGAAATGTTGCCTTTCCGTCAGTGGAGGACACAGATAGGGATTCCGCCCACCGTCATGGCCTTGCCTGCCCCAATACGCCAGATGTGCCAAGCAGTTAGCATTTCACCTTTGCTCAGAAAAGTCCGGGTTCCCAGCCCTGGCTCTAGCCGAACGTTGTTCTATCTAAAAAATTTACAAGCGCGTTTGTCTGCATTCTGTGTCCGGGGAATAAGTCCATTTCACTCACACGACACCTTGGAGCTGGTTTGGTAAGAACGGGCCATGGGCCGCTATATCTTCTGTGACAGACTCACTGGGTGAGCTGGGATGGGATGTCTCTGTGGGTGACGGTGGCTCTAGGCTTCTCCGGTGCACGCTCTTCGAAAACCGCAGGGATGGTGCAGGCTCTTTCGCCACAAGGTCCTGTCTTGGGGTGGCATCACGGGCCCAGAGAAACGACAGGCCGTGTTTGAAATTAATCTGTCTTGGAGGACCGTCACACTCAACTCCAGGGGTCAGGAGCTGGTGGAAGGCTTCCGCACAAGGATGCCCGATGGCGCTGGCATGGGAGGGTGACAAGACCTTGTGCCAGGCAAGGAGTGAGTGTGACGATAACGGGTCGAAGATTGCTGCATGCCGCCCGTCTCTAAGATAGGTAAGGCTGGAGCTCATCCCTTGCCTGGGCTCATGTCATGAACCTCGTTCGTCCATGTAACATTGTTCTATAAGCACTTAATCGGGTCTGGACTGACCGTGCTGAAGGATGGCTCGAAGTCTGAGTTCGACCTCAAAGTCAGCTAATAACAACTCTGCCTTCAGTCCGCTGGGTGTGCATATTGGCAGCGTCAGCTTCCAAGCCTCTCCCGTCAACCGTCCTCATTGTTGACGGTTTCGATTGGCAACACGCTGGAGAATTCCAACCTCCACATGCTCTCTCTAGCGATTGTGGGAGCAGCGCAATGCTATTACGCAGTACGAAGTTGGCACATGGGCTTGACAAACAGCGGGTATGCGGACCTAGGGGTATTGAGGCTTACCTACTTGAGTACGTGGAAAGGAAGGAGGGGTGAAAGAGCTCTTGCACCATCCCCATTTGGCCAGTTTTGAAGAAGCCACCAATCTATGACAGTTGCGGGACTCGTTATTGCCCTTGTCAGCAATGAGCATTGTGGTGATCTTTAGTTCCTGGAGATCGATCGTTGGACCTACTCTGTCATCACGATCACGTTGTCCAGCGCAGCAGCGACGGGGAGGAGGAGACGGACACAGATTGCGGTCAGGAGACCTTTCTAGCTCGCGTCGAGATCCACGAAAGGCCGAACGCGTTTCTCAATTTGTCTCGGTCTTCATTAGAGGGTGGTTCGGAGGAGCCAGGGGCTAGATGCAAGCGCGGCGTACCTCAGCTCGTCGGGGTGCATCTCTGATGGCACAGTCATTGGCTGTGTTGAAGCTGTGCCGGAGGAAGCGGAGTCGGAGTGAGGAGGATTGGTTTATTCCTAGACAAGCGTACGTGACCATCGTCCCTTGCTACTTGGAAAGAGGTTGGCTGCGACATTTGAGGTGGAGATGGAAGTTGTGTGAAGATGAGTATTGCTAGTGACCCTCGACGCCTAGATGGGTTTGGGAAATTCAAAGGCTTCCATCCTCTCCACTATAGAGTAGTCTTCTTGATTGCTCACCTATTTCCTCCACATGCATAATCGCATTAAGGCCATTCAAATACTCATCGAACAAACTTCGTTACTGGGTGGTCACGCCACCCATTCCTGGATCCGCGCCAGCTACAAAACAGAAAAACTCATTCACACTTTCCATTCCACTCCACTCCAATAGAGTGTAAATTGATCAGAGAAATTGTGGAACGAGGACCTTGATGATTGTTCGCAATGGGAGACATCCGTGTTGCGTCTGCTTCACGTTCTTCAAATGTCACGGTGGAACAACGGGAGGTCAGCAGACTGTTGAGCTAGCTGTTAGAGTGCCAAGTTGCCCGTAACGGCAAGGCAGCAGCAGGAACATGTTGGTCAGAAGCAAGATATGGGTGACGCCTCTGGTAATCTTTATTTCACCACTCTTGTACCACCGCGATGCACAATGCAGGAGCACACCATCCAACACACAGAGACCAGAGCGTAAGGATCATGCGTGGACACGACTTATTGGTAAATCAAACCACTCGATAGGTTTCGTGTATGTTGGTTCCTCTGCGGAGACCCAATTGACTTCTGGTGTATCCAAATATGGACGACTGTTAAGGCCCTCGAGCAGCGATTTCGCTGCCACGCTCTCATAGGAGTGTTGTCGCTGCCCAGCAGCTGCTCGTCAGATATATGAGCGGACTGTGTCAGCACAGCTGGAGGAGTCTTAGGAGCAAACCGACATTCCGTGCTTTCACAGAGACTAATTGGATCGTTTGACTCTTTGTCATCAAGAGAATCTAGGCTATGGATCTTCTTATGGATGTGTGGCGCCATTGCGAGAGTCTTCAGATTATGTGTGCTCGGTCTACTTCATCATTCGCTCTTCAAAAAAAATGGCCCTCTTGAAAAATGTTTTTTAAAATGTCATTTCTTATGCAATTTTTTTTCATTTCCCCAACAGTTATTTTGCTGGTTTTGTGGTGTGGAGACTGTAAAAGAAGCAGGTTTATTAAAAACACCGTATTCCATGAAACCATTTTATCTTTCAAATTTTTTGCGCATTGTCAATGGTTTTGAGGTCATGTTGCTGTGGGTTAGTTTAAAATGGTCCTTTGGAACGGAATGTGGCTTAAAAGTGGCGTTTCTCCCCCAAAATTTTTAACAGTGGCTGAGAAGTCATATTTAAAATTTTTTTGGGGTTGTTGCTGTGGATCAGCAATAATGTGGCCCTTTGGAACAGAAATGGGGTTTTTTTTTGTGGCATTTCTCCTCAAAATTTTTAACAGTGGGAAAAGCTTTTAAAATTTTTTTGGGTCATGTTGCTGTGGATACAGCAATTCGGGGTTTTGGAACGAAATGGGCTTTTAAGTGGAATTTTCTCCCTACCAATTTTTAACAGTGGCTTAGAAGTATTTTTTAAAATTTTTTGGGGTCTGTTGCTTTTGAAATGCAGAAATCTACGGTCCCTTATAAAAAAAATTGTTGTTTCTAACGACTTTTGTTTTCCCAAAATGTAAAAAAGTGGCTCAAAGGGTCTGTTTTAAATTTTTTTGGGGGATTTTGCTGTGAATGAGCTTACTACAGGTCCTATTTTTAAAAAAATGTTGTTTTTAAAAAGAATTTGTTCTTCACAATTGTCAAAAGTGGTATGGGTCATGTTTTGAAATTTTTGGGGCATTTTGCTGTGAAAGCAGTATACTACGGTTATTGTAAAAAATGTGGTTTCTAAAAGACATTTTTTTTTTCTTCACAATTGTCAAAAGTGGCTCAAGGGTGTGGTGCTGTCGAAACAGGGAAAAAGGTGGACCTGTTAATGGACACATATTGCAAAATGACTTGATTTTGAAAATCTTTTTAAAAATTTTTGTAGAAATCCCTGTTTTGAGACAACCATTTAATCAAATTTTAAAAAAAGAGAAACAAAAAACATGGGGATTCCATCCTATTTTAAAAAAAGTGTTTTTAGAATTAAAACTACTAAAAAAATTGCAAATTTTTACAAAAAATAGCTGGGAAAAAAATTCCCTTGAAAAATTGTTACAAGGGGTACAGGAAAACTTGACCCGATGTAGGTTATTCAGAGGAATGGAGTATGGAGCAGGACAGAGAACAAAGAACAGAGAAAATTTTTCCCCCAGAGTTGAGTTAAAAAGAGAAAAAGAATGCCAAGAAAAAAAGGGCACCCGGGTGTAACAGGAGCGTTAACCACCCCAAGGGAAGCTCAATTGGTCCCCACTCTAGGGGGAGCAAAACGCTACCCAGGGCTTGGGCTGGTACTGAGGAAGGTGGAGGTCTTACCTCACATTCCGCTTCCGCACTCTGCTTCAGAAAGTTTTGTTGCTGCGTCAAAGGGCATTTTTACCCTGTTAATAGTGACCGCACCTGGGCTCCACCGCCCCCTGTAAGTTGGCCCTGGCGTGGACCCCCTTGTTAAAGGAGGTGTGGCAGCACTGGCTTCACCCCCGGTTTTTTTGGGGCAATAAGGAGAGCTTCAAATTTCTTAAAAAAATCAGATTTTTAAAAAAAGGTGATTTTGTAGGTTTTAAAAAGGTGTAAAAGGGCTCCAGGGGGACAAAATTCACAATTTGGGCTTTTAAAATTTTTTTGGGGCTGGAGTCACTATGGGG
>JAODAL010060451.1:0-20888 GCA_025379985.1 Phyllomedusa bahiana | reverse complement strand
TTTTAAAAAAAAGTTTTATTCGGGATTTATGCGTATGAGAAAAAACAGTTTGTGTCTTTTTACATCGTGTATGTAAACTTCTGTTTAAAACTGTAGCTCTAGTTTTAAAATTTGTATAAGTATTCATAGGTATTGCAGTTTCCCCTGAAAAATAAAGATACTACAGGTAGGTTTTTCTGGAATATAGATAATATAGAAAAAAGCGCAGTTTCCTGATTACAAATTCCTTGAGGAATTTTAAAACGAGGAAACAACGCGTTCTGTAACACAGATTTCTGTTTTCCTTACTTTTGTATTGTCCAACCGTAAAACGCCTCAAAATATTGACATGTGAATTGTGGTAGGCGCTGACGTATGGCTGCAAATACTTGAGTAAAATCAGCTTTGCCTGAACGAGATGCTGATTTTACATTTTTAATCAATGGGAGGCACCCTACTGTTATTTTTTCCATTTTTTTGACTTTATTTTGGGCTAGATAGGTGCCTTATCCGCTTCAAAAGAGGCGTTAAATCAGCCGTGTGAAAGATACCCTAACAGTGCTATGTAATTAATAAAATAAATAGATAAAAAAGGTGCACTTACGATGTGCAAAATGCATAGTCTTTCTTTTTTTTAATGTCTGTCATCATACGGATGCAGACTTGTGCTATGTTGATGTTCATTTACATTCATCACATCATGCCTGGTGTACTACATATTTTGTGGTGTCAAATCCCAATTCATAGTTCTGTTATAAAATAGGGCCAATATGAAGGGAAGACACAGTAGATGAAAAGTCTTAAAACGTAAACCTCTCGCAATGTGAAATAATATTTGGGTTACTGCTAAACTTGAGAATTGCTTTCATGGTGAACTACACATTTCTTCTGCTCTTTAACAGTGGATGATGTCCCTTAAGAAATTCCTCTTATTGATGTTATTCTTCTGCATCCAAAATCTTCTGAAAAGACAGAATATAATCACTTTTTATCAAATGCAAGTACTAGACAAAAGTGTTTCACCAAAGCCCTCCAAATATAGAAACATAGAAGACGACTGCAGAAAATGACCAGAAAGTCCATGTAGTCTGCCCTTATTTTTACCTTTGTTTTTTTTTTATTAGGATAACGTTTATCCCAGACAGTTTACATTCACTCCACTTTTGGATTTTTTAACCAGCCCATCAGCTGTAAGTTTCCTTCCAAGCAGTTACTATTTCAGTATAGCTGCAAGAGAAAAAACAAAAACCAATAATTTACTTTGACCCTATACTTATTTAAAACACTAACCTTCCTAGTTTGTGCAAAGGAAGGCACAGCACTTTTTTAAACACCAAATATTTGACCGAGAAAATCACGTCCGTCCGCAGCATCTGTCGCGTTTACTCCTATACCTAATGCATGGGGGTCAGGGTAGTGGCGAACCAAAAGGTGTAGAAATTTTCGCCATTTCCAGAAAAAAACTTCTTTAAATGGAACTATAATACCACGCTAGAGACGTGCATTTTAGTTGAAGATTATTTAAAAATATCCACATTATACTCGTTTCTAGTGTTGACCACACGTTTTCTCATGTTCCATACCTGTAGAATTGTGTCTACACACGAAAACGCAAGTCATTGCTATTTATAATAAATCTTCAACTAAGCAAGACGTCTCGAGCGCCTGTCATATTGTCCTCTTTAAAGAATTTTTTTTCAACAAACTGGAGAAAATCTTCACACCTTTTGGATATTTCAGTAAAGTAATATTTTGTAATATTAATAATAATACTGTATGATAATACAATATTGTGCTCCTCCTTCTTTTTGCATTTAGGGCCACATGGTATGAAAACTGTCTAGGACTTAATACCTTGGTTGCCGCATAGCATCGCAATCAAGCTCCTCCTGTTTCATTTTTCCAGAGCACTGTTATGAAAAGAGAGGCACTCTGATTGCTTGCTCCATCAAAGAAGAGTTATTAGACCTAACAGCATTCATACATGTGCCCCTTAGTTTCTAATTAAAATAGCACTTTTCCCTCACCTATTTTTAAACAAGGTCAACCATTTATAGGTTTTCTACCTTTCTCTTCTTCTTCAAGGCTACGCAAATTAAGTCTTTCCTGATAAATGTCATGCTTAAAAGCTATAGACAACTCGAGTGGCATTTTATTTTAGTAATTAGGTACTTTTCAACTGTTTGCCTTCTCCAGCTCCTAATCTTTACAAGCTAGTAAGCTGCAATTGCTTGCACAACCATTTCCAGACAGCTTTTTAAACGATAATTGTTTACCCAGTTGTCAAAGATTTTTTAAATAGCCTTTGCCCCTAACCCTGTTCATTATTTTTCAATGTCTACACAATCTATTAAAAATGATAACAACAATCATATCTGTTAAGGGCCATTTTTTGCAACACTTTTTGAAACATAATAAAACCATAATAAAGCATAAAATATCAGCTCACCTTTTTTTAACCCCTTAACACCGTAGCCCAGTTTTGAGGCCTCCTGACATAGGCCCTAATTTTTTTAAATCGTCCTGTGTCCACTTTATAAAATAACTGTTTTGACACTTTAACCTATCCATGATTCCAGAATTGGTTTTTCATCGTGACACGATTGCTATACAATAGTAGACATTTTGGTCCAAAAATGTGTTGTTATATTTGTGAAAAATAACAATTACGTGAAAAATGTGAAAAATTTATCCAATTTATCAAACTTCAAAAATTATCCTGCATGTAAACAGATATTATTCCACTCAAAATAGTTTATAACTAGCACTACATAATGTCCTTGCTGTAGTTTCATCATTTTTTTTAAATGGCCTGTTTTTTGTTGTAAGACAGTAGGGCTTATATATTTAGTAGTAATGTTCAATATTTTTCAAGAGAAAATTGCAATATACATATTTTTAGGGACCATCCAGTTTAACGTGACCTTTGATTGACCTTATGTTATATATCCAACATGACCTCATATAAGACACCTACACCCCTTAAAATATTCAAACCTATTTAGGAAGTTTTATTAACCCATGTAGGTTGTTTCACAGTAATTAAAGCAAACGTGGAGAGTAAATTTCAAAATTTCACTTTTTTTTACAGAGTTTTCAATTTTTATACATATGTGACAAAATACGGTAAATGTGATCAGAAATGCAAATAATATTGATTCCCCAGATTCTGTCCGCCGTTTCAGATATATCCCATATGTTCCCTATTCATTATTGGCTCAACCACAAGCAAAGATCCCAGAATTAATACACCTAACTGACTTTGATGCCATCATTTGCATTACAATTTTATTAGGGCCAGTTACGGTTTTCTGACGACCCTAATGTGCTAAAACTTAATAAATTAATCCCCTAAAAACCCATGATTGAAACTACACCCCTTACAATATATCCAGAGGTGTAGTGAGAAATCGACCCCACAGGCTTCACAAATTTTTTTACGTTTCCGGCCATCTGGAAAAAAAAAATAATATATTTATTCCAATAATCGCAATTTTAGCGAAAATTTTAATTTTTACAAGAATCCTTAAAAAAAGCCCAAAATTTGTGTGACAATTTCTTCCAATTTCGCAATACCTTACATGTGGTGTAAGACTGCTGTTTGTAAAGCTCATAGAGGGACAAAAGACGCTATTTGTCTTTGCCGCCAGACAGATATTGGGGCCATTCGCATCTACAAAACCCACAAAGTACTAAGAAATTAAATACTTCCAGAAGTTTTCCCTATTTTGATCAACACACCCCTCCGGGACTCATCGAAGGTGTATTTTGCATTTGTGGTTGGGCGCACACGTGTTCCGTAGTTTTATTTTTTAGCATTGTGCAAGAATGAGGGGAAAACGCGAGTTCTCGCCATTGTTTTTGGCGCTTTCATTTTACAGATATTTCTCGCCCATATCCGGATAAATGACTGGAATAACTTAACTAAGGTGTCCGGTACAATACAATTGATATAAATTTTTAAATAGTTTTTTATGGATTATACTTTTACACAATAAAGCGATTTATAAAAAGTGTGCGTTTTAAGTTTCCTATTCTGACAGCCATAGCTTTCTTAATTTTTTGCATTTGAGCTGCTTGTGGCATGTTTATTACGAGATGATTTGAAATGTTTTATTGGTACCATTGATGGGCATGTGATCTGATCACTTTTTAATAAGGTTTTTTGTGAGGTATTTGTACAAAATACAGCAATCCTGTATTGTTATGTTATTTTTATTTTTTAGCAGTAAGCTTGTAACTGTGGCGTATATAAGACATGCTAGTTTTCCTCACATGTTGAAAACATAAAAGCGCGAGAACCACCATTTAGTGAAATTTTTAATCTTTTACTGCCTTTTTACCAATAAATAACACTTTATTTGAAAGAGGAAAACATCTTTTGAATCTCATCAACCGCAGTCTGAAGCCATACTTTTTATTTTCTGTGTATGGAACTTTATAGGGACTTTTTCTGCGGAATTTACTTTTTATTGTAACATTTTTGAGGGACAATACTTGTATGAACGCTTTTAAATCCGTTATTTTGGAAGGCAGGGTTAGAGAAAATAAGCAAATCTACGAGTCGTTTTTTAATTTTTATTTTTAATAGCGTTCGACCATGCAGTATCCGTGACAATTACGCTGTGGGTTGAGAACGAATTTACGTAACCCAATTAGAATTTTTTTTTATTTGAAAGCACAATTTTTTTGAAAAAAAGTGTTTTTATTGTGTAAAACAATATTCATGCATCGCTATCTTCTAATAGCCATAACTTTTTAACTGTTCCGTATACAGAGCTGTGTAAGACCTTTTTTTTCGCGGGATGAACTGACGTTTTAATTGGTACAACTTTGGCGTTTATATTAGTTTTTGATTGCTTTTTATTCCATTTTATGTGCTGCAGGATGTACAAAAATCGCAATACTGTGACTGTTTTTTTTTTTTTTTTTTACGGCATTCACCGTACGGGTTAATTAATGTAAAAGATTTATAGGGTGGGTCACTACGCATGCGGCGATACAAATAGGGGTACTTTATTTATTTTTGATCTTTTTTGGGGCGTTTGGGTGTTTGTAAAGGGGAAAAGGCGATGTACGGTTTTTATTTTTTTTTGTGTTGTGTTTTACTTTTTTACACTTTTTTTTTACTTTTTCACACTTTTTACATTTTTCCCCCAAGGGGGAATTGCATGAACGATCGTCAGATCGTTCATGCAATAGGAGATCAGCATACAGCTTATAGCTGTATGCGGGTCTCCATGGCAACTGTCTGTCACGCTGCCCACACTGCGTTGTGGGCAGCGTGACGTCACCAGAAAAACCCGGGATGCTGTCATTCAGCATCCGGGCTGCCTGGTAGGAGACTCAGTATCGGCGCTCAGGGGCATTACTGCGCCGGATCTCGGCGGCAGGAGCTCACTCCTGCCGCCCGCACCGCGATGTCGCGACTAACGATGTCGCGACATCGGGGGGTTAATCCCCGCGGCCGGAGCTCACTCCGGCCGGGGGTTGCGGCATGTTTGCCAGCGGTAATTTTACCGCTGGTTCCATGGCCGCGATCTTTCGCGCTTCCGCTTGTGAGCGGCAAGATCGCCTTGACGTACTCATACGGCAATTTGCGGGAACCCCTACCCGACATTGCCGTATGAGTACGCAAAAAGTCGGTAAGGGGTTAAACATATTATGGGAAAAATGTAGACTTACAGGTGATGTGTTCTCCAATTAGAGTTGTTCACTTTCTCTTTCCTTCTCTATCCAGCCCAGACTGCCATGATGACTGTTTCCAGTCACAACTCTGTAGTTATTTTGAAAACCTCTTTGGTTTCTTGCATTTCCATCGCTTAACTCAGGGGGTCTCAACCTGGGGCTGTGGACTCCCAGGGGTCCGGTGGTGGTTATCAGGTGGTCCGCAAAGGTTTCGACGCTATTTGCACTGAGAAGATGCAGATTCTGTTCCGCTGTAATCTTCTGTGTGGTATGCTTCTGTGTACACTATCCTGCCCTCTGGTCACCAGGCAACACGTCCTTGATGTCACGCCTGGAGTCAAGTGAGGGCAGAAGTGGCGTTGATGTAAGCGTTCATTTTAGCGTGATTGTTCTCGGGCAGCTTATGACTTGCATGCGGTCACACTTGGCGTGTCAGGGTCGGGTTCCTATTCTTTATTATTAAATAAACCTCCAACTACAGGCAAAATTTGAAGAAAAACAGTGCAGTTTTACTTTTAATCTTCATATACATTAATTTGAGCTTGACAAACAGTTTTTTTCATCTTTTGCCTGCAGGAGGAGGTTTATTCAATAATAAAAAATGTCATGTAATAGAAAATAAGAATATAATACTGGTGATTATAATGACAATAATGGGAATGAAAAAATATTGAATTCAGAAATAATAATAATAATAATAAATTTATTTAAGAGCAAAGTTGCACAAATTTATATACATTTAGGGCGACATATATGTATTTTGGTGGCCAGACGCCATTTTTTGCGCGGATTAGTAGTGTAGAATGCGCCTGAATTTATTAACTTGTTCTACTGCGGGTCATAGATTTGGTGCTTTCTAGCTCCAAAATGACAAATCAGGATCAGGTAAACCATTTATAACTTGGTCTGGCTGTTCCAGCAGTAATGCGCCCAGTTTTGCCGTCCTCCAGTCATAAATGTGTAGAGTCATACAGTTGTGGTGCGACACGCCTCCCAAACGTCCCCTGATCTCAGGCCCATTACAAAGTGCCACTGGCGCTGGATAATGCGCCTAATTTTGGAATGAGCCTAATTATAAATCTAGAGAGCAGGGCTACAAGGATGCCAGACTTCTGGTTCAACCCTGTACATACATGTCACCCATAATGATTTGTCCAATATATTAAAATCTATAAATAATAATCCCAATATACTCATCTATGGGGGGGATGATGTCTCAGTATATATTATACAGTTTCCTCTATGGAGAGACAGGAGTGAAGTCTCGGTATATACTGTGCACTCTCATCTATGGGAGGGGTGATGTCTTTGTATATACACCATTTTAGTTTCACTGGACATTGACTATACCTGTCCTGTACCACAGTATGAACATTATACCTGTCTGACCCACAGATTAAAAAGTGCCGGAAAAAGGAGTCTTTGAACCACCATTTTAGTTTCACTGGACATAGACTATCCTGTCCTGGGCCACAGCATGAGCCCCAAACCTGCATGACCCCCACATTTAAAAAGTGCCGGAAAAAGG
Organism: Phyllomedusa bahiana; assembly: GCA_025379985.1. Lineage (NCBI taxonomy): Eukaryota > Metazoa > Chordata > Amphibia > Anura > Hylidae > Phyllomedusa > Phyllomedusa bahiana. The sequence goes on along the minus strand of JAODAL010060451.1, from coordinate 13,693 downwards.
AGTCTTTCAACCACCATTTTAGTTTCACGGGACCTTGACATATCGGGCCCCTGTACCGCAGAATGACCCCAAACCTGTTTGACCACAGATCAAAAAGTGGCACTATGCTTTTTTGTACATACGTCATTAGTATATTTTTTGGTAACTGACATTTGTTTACAGAATTATTTGGGGAAGTTTTTTTTATATTTTACTTTAAAATTATCTTTTTGCTTTTTTTAAATGTGATAACATACAACAAACCCCTCCCTCTTTTTTAAAGGTATTTTTTTACACTTAAGGGTTTAAATTTCTCCACACACCCCAAATTAAAAAAAATTCCAAACACCCCCAAAAACTTTTTTTTTAGTTGAGAAACATTTGGGCCCCCCTGCTTCTGAAGTATTCACCTAAAATTTTAATGGTTTCATTTTTCCTCCAAATCCCTCATGATTGGGGACAGACACCCCGGAGACAAATGTGCGCCCCCATATACTCCACCCCAAAAATTTTAAGCCTAAAATTTGTGAAATTTGTGTCCAGCCCGGACCCCTTTTTTGACACTACAAAACCTCACAAAATCACCTTTTTAAAAAACTATTTTTTAGAAAAATTTGAACTCCCTTTTGCCCCAACGGAGAGCCAGTGCCGCCTCAGCCATCTTTTTACACGAGGCCAGCTGCCAGGCCAACTTACAGGGGGCGTGAACCCAGCAAGCTCTGTCATCTATTAACAGCGGGTTTCACTCCGGGGCCCGGGAGTTACAGGGGGTGCGGTGAGGCCCGGGCTGGCGCCTCATCTAAAAACAGAAAAAATGCCTTATACGCAGCAACAAAAACATCGTGCTGAAGCAAGTCAAGCAAATTGAGGTAAACCTCCACCTTCCCATACACAGTCAAACGGGTACGCTTGCCCCCCTAGATGCGGACCAATTGAGCTTCATTTAAATACGGTTTAAACGCCCCCTGTTCCACCCAGTGCCCTTTTTTTTTGGGCATTCTTTTTTTTTCTCTTTTTACTCAACGGCTGGGGGAAAATTGTCTCTGTTCTTTGTTCCTGTCCGGGCTCCATACTCCAGCACGGAAAAACCCAACACGGGTCAAGTCTTCCGTACCTCCCTTGAAAATTTCAAAGGAAATTTTTTTTTACCACTATTTGACATGCAATTTTTTTTAGTATTTAAATTTTCTAAAAAACACATTTTTAAAATAGGTGGAATACCCCCATGTCTTTTTTCTCTTTTTTTTAATTTTGTTTTAAAGGGGTTGCTCAATACGGGGTTTGCTAACTATTTTAAAAGATTTTTGCAAAAACAATCTTTTTGAAATTTTTTTTTCCCTTTAACATGCCTACCTTTTCCTTTTCGACAGCACCACACCCTTACCACTTTTGAAAATTTAAACAAAATGTCTTTAAAAACCACTTTTTTTTTACAATAGGACCTGTGTCTACTGCTTTCACACAAAACCCCCAAAAAAATTCAAAACAGCCCCAACCACTTTTGACAATTTAAGAAAAAATTCTGTTAGAAACAACATTTTTTTTAAAAAGGGACCTGTATATAGCTGCTTTCACAAAAAAAACCCCCCCAAAAAATTAAAAACATCCCCAAAGACCCTTTGAAATTGTGGAAACAAATGCTGTTAAAAAAACATTTTTTTAATATAACCGTTAAACTCATGCACAGCAAATGCCCCAAAAAATTCAAAACAAAAACCTTTTGACCATTTTTGAAAATTGTAAGAAAAATTTCGTTAAAACCAATTTTTTAAAAGGGATCGTAGTATGCGCATTTCAAACAGCTACCCCAAAAAAAAATAATATGACTTCTCCCACTATTAAAAATTGTGAGGGAAAATCCCACTTTAAACCACATTCTTTTCCCAAAAGGCCCCTTTTATAGCTTATCCACGAAACATACCCAAAAATTAAAAAAATGACTTCTCACCACTTTTAAAAATTGGAGGAAAAAATACATTTAAAAAAACCCACATTCTGTTCCAAAGGACCATGATTAACCCTGTATCTCACACAACATGACCCCAAAAAAATTATAAAATCTTCCACCACTTTTAAAAAGTGAGGGAGAAATGCCACTAAACCACATTTCTTTCCAAAGGACATGTTTTATAGCTTTTCTCACACAACAAAACCCTCAAAACCTTGACAATCGAAACTCAAAATAAAGAGAGTAAAGGGAAAGGGTGTGTCATAAAACCTTTTGCGCTTTTACATCTCCTCACACAAAACCAAAAAAAACTTTTGGGGAAAACGAAATAAAAATTTGCAGAAAAAATGATAAATTTAAAAAAAAAAATTTTCAAGAGGACCATTTCTGTTTGAAGAGGAATGTGAATAGACCGCAAAAAAAGGGACCTCCAATTGGGCCACAACTCATCAGAATCCATGCCTGTTCATTTTGAGAAATCAATCGACCACATTATCGGGGAAACCGATGGTTTGTCTGTAAATACTCCCCCCTGGCTAATCCCTCAGATATGACCTGGCTGCTGGGCGGACAACCCCTCTATGGCACCCCCTTGTCCATTTTGGATACCCAAATCTTTTGGGCCAAACACCAAAAACACGGTGTTTGAAACCAGAAAACCCCTCACCAAATTTTTAAGGCCTGTAGTTTAGGTCCCGCTTGCTGCGTTGGGAGGGGGAAATAAAGTTGCCAGGGTCCCCATTAGCTTCCCACCTTGCCCTGCTCCCTGCCGCTCCCGGCTACTTGGCACTCAAACTGCTGCACATCGTTGAGTTTTTTCCCCCGTGACATTTGAAGAACTAAGCAATAACAGAGTCCCATTGATCAATCAAAAGGTCCCATTTTCCTCATTTTACTCTCTATTTGGGTGGGGGGAAAGGGAAAGGCGAGTTTCTTTTTGGTCCCGGGGGATCCAGGGGTTGACCCCCATAACTGTTTTTCATTTGAGCCTTTAAAAGCAGATCATTTGGGGAAAGGGACACCCAACATCCCTGTAAGAGGGGACCCTTATTTCCCGCCCTGGTCAGGGGCACTAGCAAACGATCTTCCTCATCTCCCCCCCCCAAATTTACGCAACCCCTTTTCCAAAGGGGCGGGGATGTCGGTAACGGGGTGTCTGGGAAACCTCCTCCCCTCCCCCTCCCCCTCCCCCTTCCCACACAGCTTCAACCAGCCCCGACTTACCCGTAAGGCCCCTAAGCTGATCCCGTTTTGCACTAGCCCTGGACCCCGAACCACGCCTAATGAAAACCAAAAAAATTTAAAACGTTGGCCTTTGGGGGTTTCCGGAAAAAAGGGCTCCATTCCGCATCTGTGTCCTCCCCCCCCCCCCAAAAATTCCCTCCCCCTTTCCCTCCCCTCCCAAACCCTCCCCCTTGTGGCTTCTTCAAAACTGGCAAGGAATGGTGCAAGCTCTTTCACCTGCCCCACTCTCTGGCTCAACACCCCCGGGGGCCCCACCGCTGCTTGTCCCCTGTGTCACTTCGTCTGCGTAAAAGGGATTGCGTGCCCCCAAACCGACAGGGGAGGGTGGAAAATTCCCCATTTTTTCCACGCAACAATGAACAGGAAAACCCCGCACCATCCCCCGGTTTGAAAACGGGGCCGAGCCGAAGCCACCTCACCACCAAGACACCACCCACTCCCCATGACGCACAGAGATAAGCGGCCCCTTTGGGTGTCTTACAGTCCCCCGGGCGTGGGCAATAAGTTTCCGGGCACAACAGGCAACGAGCTTAAATTTTAGATGACACGGCTGCCAGGGCAGGGACGGCTTTTTTGGCAAGAAAGCCTGCTCCATCTGGTATTGGGGGCACAAGGCCAACGGGCCAACCCATCTTGCCACCCAACAAAGGGAACATTTCCAAGGGCCCAAAAACCCTTTTCAATTCCGACATTCACTTTTGGCTTTGGGATGTTTGGGGTTTAAAATTTTCTTCGCTCCCAAAAAACCGGAAGACAGAAGGGTGCTCAGACTGCCGCTTAAAGGGGGCCCGGGGGTTCCAAACTGGCGGAAGAAGGGGGGGATGGGGCTCTGTGGGCCGGGGGTGCTCGGGGGACGTGGGGGCGAACGAGGCGACCCTGATCATGACTCGAGAGACATGGACTGAGAACCTTTGGTGGGCGAGGAAGAGGGACGGGGACAAGGGGGGACATGATTGGGAAACCCGCGTCGGTCGGCCTTTTTTTTGCCCAAATGTTTGCCTCCATTTCAACTCACATTTCCTCATGGATAACAGTTGTGGTGGTTAAACACCTAAGATTCTTTCCTCTACTTTTTGCTTTTTTGGGAAAGGGGGCATAGACTCGCTGGGGGGGAATCAAGGCTTGCCAAAAAGGCCCCGCTTTTAGGGCCTGGACCTTTTTGACGGGGAAAGCAGGGGCGGGGGTTTTCCCTACCGGCTGGTGGGAATCTACACGGGCTTCTGCTACTGCCCCCTTTCCCCTTTTAACGGGCTCACTAAAACTACCCAATCGCTTCCCCTCGTCCAGTTGAAGCGCCGCCAAATTTCAAAAAACCACTGGATCCGCAAGTCTCCATATCATCAAAACAGGGGACTGGTCTCCGACATTCGCATCCCAACTCGGAACACAAGCAAAGGGACTGCAAGGGGTGCCGACCCCCTTTTTTTCCGATTGACCATTCCTTTTTCCCCCTATGGGGAAAAAAAACTGGCTCAAGCAACAATATCACCCTTTGCCTCTGAAACTTTTTAAAATGCCTTTTACCCCAAACCCCATTTTGTCATCAAAAGGTCTTCAGAAATGGATATCCACAGTGGGGTCACGGTTTACATTTGGGGTGCCTTTGCTCATTTGAAAGGGTGCTGAAAATACATTTTTGGCCGGACTTGGGGGACAGTAGTAAACGCTGGGTCAGGGTTTCATTTAAACCCCTGAAAACAATTGGGACCTGTTCGTTACTGAGATTTACAGGCCCCGACCCCCTACCCTACGGGCCTGCAACCGACGATCCCTGGCAGCGGTTTTTCGCCCACAGAAGGACACCTTCTTCACCCCTACCTCCATTCCTACACCCTCTTTGCTCGCTTTTCCACCTCTTTCGCCCGTTTAGAAAATAAAAATTTGAGAAGGATGAAACTTTTGAAAATCTCTATTAAAAGACGGGAAATCACAAATATTCTAAAAACCCCCAAATCAAAAAAAAAATTGCTGTATTCAAATTTAAGCCAAGGGCCTCTTCAAAAAAAGCTGACTGCGCCAAAGTAAAAAACCGTATCTGAAAATTTTTTACGGGTAAAAACTATTTTTTGCACCCAAAAAAACACCGCATGACACAAAATTTCTGTATTCAATTTTAAGTGCCAGGGGCCTCTATCAACAAACTGGGCTGGGGAAAAGTGAAAAAAAAAACCTATCTAAATGTATACATAAAAAACGTTTTTTTGCACTTAAAAATACACCTCGGTGAGACAAAATTGCTGTATTCAAATTTTTAAAGGCAAGGGCCTCTATCAAAAAACGACTGCCCAAGTAAAAAACACTTTTCTGAAATGTATAAGGATAATAAACGTATTTTTTGCACCTAAAAAAAACACCTCGGGGACACAAATTTCGTATTCAATTTTAAATGAAGGGGCCCCCTATCAAAAAAGCTGGACTGGGGAAAAGTAAAAAACACCATCGACATGTATACGAAATAAAATTTTTTTGCACCTAAAAAACCCCTCGGTACGACAAAATTCTTATTCAAATTTAATGCAAGGGGCCTCTATCAACAAAGCTGGGCTGCCCAAAGTGAAAAACCTATCTGAAATGTATACGGAAATAAACGGTATTTTTTGCACCTAAAAATACACCGCGGGGACGACAAAATTTCTGTATTCAATTTAAGTCAAGGTCCTCATCAACAAAGCTGACTGGCAAAATAAAAAACAGCTAAATAAATGTAACAATAATAAACTATTTTTTTCACCAAAAATACACCGCGGGGACACAAAATTGCTGTATTCAAATTTTAATGCAAGGGGCCTATCAACAAAACTGGGCTGCCCAAAAGGAAAAAACACGTATTTAAATGATACATAATAAAAAGGGATTTTTTTCACCTAAAAATACACCTCATGACGGGAAAATTTTCTGTATTCAAATTTAAAATCAAGGGGGCCCATCAAAAAAGGACTGCGCCAAAAATGAAAAAACACGACGTAATGTTACATAATAAACTATTTTTTCCCCCTAAAAAAATACTGCGGTAACAAAAAAGCTGTATTCAAAATTTTTGTGAAAGGGGCCCCACAACAAAGCTGGAATCCCAAAGTGAAAAAACACATCTGAAATGTATACTGATAAAAACGGGATTTTTTTTCACCTAAAAAAAAAACCCCCGCAATACGGTAAAATTTCTGTATTTAAATTTAAGTGCAAGGGGCCTCTATCAACAAAGCTGGAAATTGGGGCCCAAAATAAAAAAAACTATCGAAATGTATACGGAAATAAACATTTTTTTTGACCTAAAAATATCCTCTTTTGACAAAATGCTTTTTCAATTTAATGCAAGTGCCCCATCAAAAAAGCAGAAGGGCAAAAATGAAAAAAACACCATACGAAATTATACGTAAAAACGGTATTTTTTGCCCAAAAAAAAAAACCCGGGAAAGCCAAAATTGCTGTTTCAATTTAAGTGCAAGAAACCCCTATCAACAAAGCTGACTGGCAAAGTGAAAAAAAAACTAACTGAAATGTAAAACATAATAAATGGTTTTTTTTCCCAAAAATATCCCCCGGGGACGACAAAATTGCTGTATTTTAAATTTAATGCAAGGTTTCCTCTATCAACAAAGCGACTGGCAAAAGTAAAACCCCTATCTGAAATTATACTAAAAAAAGTGGAGTCTTTCACCCAACAAATACACCTGAGTTTTTAAAAAGATCTTAAAACCCAAAAAAATTCAGGGCCCAACTAAATAAATTTTAACAGAAAAATGTTTAAAAAAAACCATTGCAATCAATTCTAAACAAATCCCACATATCCCAAAACCTTTAAAGAGCTTGTTGTTTCCCCCGGGCCCCCCCCCCCCCTTCCCCCCCGTGCTTTACAGCCTAGATGCCCTTTAAAAAAATTTTCCCGCCTAATACCAAAATCCAAATCTCTAATCTACATAATTTTAATGTTCACAGCTAAAACAACTTCTGTTGAACAAAAAGAACAATTTCCTGAGCTTTCTGAGCTGTTGCAACCTCGCACCCTACTCCCCCTAACACGACACACACGGGTCAGAACAGAAAGGGCGGCATAAAACAGGGCAGTGATTTTTCCAGCCAAACCAACCCTACACTCCCATCATACGTCGCACACCAGTTTACCCGCTCTATCTGTAAGCTAATTTTCTGGCCCCAAAAAGACAAAGCGCCGAAAAGGGATTTAAAATTTTGCGCAAATTTTTTACCTAAATTACGCATGATCTATAAAATCCGTCAACATAAAACCGGCCGATTTTAAAATTTTTCAAAAAAAATCACTCAACACTAATCATGACATAAAAACATGATTTTATTTTAAGCGGCAATTAGGGTTTATGGGTAGGATGAGGGCCCTGTTAAAAAGAGGCATGGCCTAAAAAAGGGAGCTCACATTTTTTTTAACAAAGCCCTCATACAACCACATTAATAGAAAAATAAAAAAGTTATGGTCTTGTCTTTAAAAGGCTAAATATGTAGTTCTGAAGATTGTGTTCATTGTCTAAAAGGTGATCAAACTTTACAAAATGACAGATTATCCTATGAACTGGTCCCCAAACCTTTCTAAGCAGTCTTATTAAAAATATATACTTGCCTCACCAGTAATAGTTGTTCTTGGCAAGAGTAAATTAAAGAAAAGCTTCAGTAAATACTATTTTATTGTCTACCTGTATCTGCTAGAAGTATGTACATGTCAGTTTTTACTCCTTGCTATTTTCTCTTGCTGGTTCTTGTTTTGTGTTTTTTTAAAATGAAGAAAATTGCAGTAATAATAATAATAATAATAAATAATAATAATAATAAAATAATGATAAAAATAATAATCAAAAAGAAGTCTAAAATTTTAAAAAACAATGCCCTTTTTTTTTAAAAAACAGTGTCCACTTTGTAATGGGGCTATTCTATTTTGCTGTCCCCATTCGCAAAATCAATCAAGAAGACTACCGTTGGAAAGAAAAAAAAACCTTTTCTTATCTCATACAACCCCTTTATCATTATTACCTAGCCCCTGTATTCTGTGCTTGGTGCCGGCTTCTAATAATGACTGTTTCCATGTTTTGGAACACGGGGAAGAGAACAAGTAGTCCCAATCCCTATACTCGGAGAGAAAGACATATAAAACAGAGGTGCAAAGCCTAGTGTGATACATAACAAGACTAAACAAAAAAAAGGAAAAACACCATGACAAAAAATGACACTCAAATAAGCTTGAAATTTATAAAGACAATCATTTTATTAGAAAAAAATTTCCCAGCACCCCCAAAAGGGTTTTGGTTTTAAATAATTTGTGCGTTCCCCGGAAAAAGACAAAAATTTGGTTGGTTTTTCTGCCCGGGAAATTTTGTTTTTTTTTTCCCAAATGTGGGGGGTGGTTTTTGTTTGCTGTTTGCGGATTCAAGTTGCCCCTTTTTCACCCCCCCCTTGTTCATTTTTCTGCCAAAAAAACCAGGAGGAAAAAATTTTTTGAACTTGCCAAAGGGTTTTTCTTTCCCCGGGCGCGATGAAAAAAAATTGTCCCAAAGGAAAAATCTGTGCAGTGTGGCCCTGTGCACGGATTTTTTATTAAAATCAGTCCCAAAATTTTTGGGACATTTTCAAAATCAGAAAAACCAATCTGAAAACCGGGACTGAAACCCTGCCCTTTGGGGAAAAAGCCCCAAAAAGTTTTTTTTTTTTAATTAAAGAGTAGCAGATATAAAGAAAAAATAGATAGGCCAACGGGGTTCATCAATTTTAAAGTTTAACTGTTGGATTCTGCATGATTTACAAAAAACACAGTAACTTTAAAAATTTCATTGTTTCAGATGACGAAAACCCAATGTTTTTCATAAAACCTTTTTAATCAAATGACGGGTTAAATAAAAAAAGGGGAAAGAACAGGGGGATGCAAGTAATGCATTTATGTAGGTGGGGTTTTCCCGGCCCTGGGAAAAATGCGCACATTTGAATGCACCCGGGGGTTTGTAGGGAAAATTTAGGTAAAAAAAGGAAAAGCCTGGGGCTGGTTCAGCTGCGGGGAGAGAGCAAAAAGTGTCTGTAGTAAAATGGAGGATTCCCTGTTTAAACTTTTTTTTCAGATGTCATTTTTAAAAAAGGCTCTTTTTTAAAAATCAGCTATGACTTTAAAAGAGCCAATCAATTAAAAAACAAGTGGAATTCTTTTAAAAAATTTCAAAAAAAAATTGACCGAACCCGGAATTTCCGGGCTTTTGGGTAAAGAATAGTTTTTTTTTTAAAAGGGGCTGCGAGCACTTGGCGTGAAAAGGGGGCAAAGAAGTAGGGGAAAAGGGAAGGGGAAACCCCCTTCAGTGTCATGACATCCGACATTAAGCCAATTAGAAGCCAACAGCTTCTGTGATGTCACAGCCCTATTTTGGGGCAGCCAGGGTTAAAAATTTTTTGCCACTTGTCACTGTGTCTCGTTTTCACAAGAAATCTCTCGTAGAAAGCCCCTTTTTTTTCATCCATTTTGCTAAAAATTTTCTGCGGGATTTTAGATTTAGGGGGGTTTTAAAATTTTTCCTTTTCCCAAAAAACCCCCCGGTTTTGTGTCATTTTTACAAACCTTTTTGTGAACCACGTTTTTTATTTTGGGATATTGAAATTCTGGGGCAAAGAAATTTATCACCCCCACCCAATTTTATTTGGGTTCGGTGGCCAAAAAAAGGGGTTTTAGTTTTTCCTAATATAACAGGGAAATTTGGAGTGACAAAGGGGTTGAAATTTTAGTGGTCAAAACCCTTTACCTTTTTTCCTTTTAAGGGGAAGCCCCCGACATAAATGGGGCTCAAAAAAGGGGGGGAAAGCCCCCCTTTTGAACTTTAGGGAAAAGAGTAAAAATGGAAATCGGGTTATCAAAAACTTTTTCTTTCAAAGTCAAGCCATAAATAACCCAAAGAATAGACCCCTTTTGGTCCAAAACCCCTTTTTTTCAGTAAGACTTTTAAATTTCTGGGGGGGTATCTTTTTTCAAGGGGGGCAATTATCAGTTGTAAACGTTGTTTTTGGGAGGAAGCAAGGTGCCCCGGGGGTTTAACCCCTTCCATTCTTTAAACCCCCAGGGGGGAAAACCGGGGCTCGGTTTTCAAATAAATTCAAGGGTGTTCGTGGGCCCAATAGTGACCCCGGAGGGCCCCCCAAATCCAGCTGGGGCGGGGGTTCCGGGCCGCCTCATTTAAACTTGATTTTCATTTTGGGGTTTCCCTTTTTCCCTGTGAAAAAAAACCCTTCATGTTTTCTCCGGTTCCCCGGGTTCAGTTTTTTAACTCTTTTACCCTGACTTCGGTTTTTGTTTCCTGCCCTCTTTTCCCTTTCACCCTTTCGGATTTTTTACCGGGGTTACCCCTGTTTTTTTGCCCCTTTGGGCTTGCCCTTCCCTTTATTTTTCTTGGTTTTTATTTGGGGCCTTTGGCTTTACCCTTACCTTCCCGCCCCGGGAAACTGCTGACGAAGTAGAGTAGGGACTGCCCACCCAGTTGGGGCCCGCTGCCCAGTATAGGGCGGGCTTTGCAAAAGTAGGGGGGCAGGGGGGCGGGGTGGCAGCCCGGGGCCCCACTGAAACCCCCCTGACTGAAATTTTAAACAGGCCCTTAATTTTTCTGTTCTCCACGCAAATAAACCCCCCATGACGAGTGGTAGAGCAGATGAAAGGGACTTACCCAATTGGTTCCCAAAAATCGGCCCCAAAGGGGGTTGCAGAAAAAAAGACCTTCTTGGGTACCCCTCGGGAAAGGGAGTTTCCCGAACACCACCCCCCGTTGTTGAACCCCCCATCCATTAACTGTTTGGGTTTTCGGTGCGGGAGGGCCTTTTGTTTTTCCCAAGGGAAAGGCTGTCATTTGTTTTTCCGACCCCGGGCCACGTACCCGGGAAATTGGGGGAACGGGTGGGAATTGTCATGCCCCTACTACAAGGGTCGCCCCAGGGTGGCATTCCCCCAATTTACCCCCAAATTGCACCTGAGTTGTCCCCCAGTTGCCCGGGAATTTTTGTTTTCCCCTTTTGGGGTCTTCCCCTTCGAAGACCTGATAGGGAGGCGGTGGCCGGGGACTGAACCCCACCCCTTTTTGGAAAGGGGGAAAGGGGAAAGGGTTTGGGGGAGTATGCTTTTTTGAATTTTCACCGTGGGGGGTTTCCGTAAAGGGTCGAACGACTCACCCTCAGGTCCCTTTTTCAGACTGGGTTTTTGGCCCTCCATTTTAAAGGGGACTTGTTGGGGTTTTCCTACTCCCGGTTTAATCGGATGAGGCGATTTTTTTTGGGCATTTTTGGGGCTAGACAGAAATTTTGGGGAGAGACGACAAGAACAAAACCCTTTCTCAGTTCCCCCGGGTTTAAGGGAAATTTTCCCCGTTCTGCATCCACCCGAAAACCGTTTGGGCAAAACCAGTGGGGGAACCAATGCAGGGTGGGGGGCCTTCTTCTTTGGGTGGCCTCAGGACCGCGGGAAACCCTCACGTCGCCCCAGGGACTGGCTTTCAAAGGGCGGGAGAAGGCCATCAACTTTTTTAAACGGGGGGGGGGGTTTTTTTCCCCCCAAAAAGAAACCCAAATGGCCGGAAAAAACCCCCAAAGCCCCTGGGTGACCCCCGGGGAAGGTTCCGGGGCCCGAGCGGGTATTCCCCTTTTTTTTGTGTCAAAAAAAAATTTTTGTTCCCAGAAAAAAAATTTTTTATTTTTTCCGGGTTTTGGTTTTCGGATTTAACTTTTTGGGGAAATTTGTATCGCCTCCCCAATTTTCATGGCCCTTTTTCCATTCGCAAAAATGTCGGGGGCCCTTCCCCTTGGGGGTTTTCTTCTGTTTCCCTGCGGGTTTGTGGCTATTGTTTTCCCACCCCGTTGGTCAAGGGAAAATATCCGTTTTGCCCCCCCAAAACTTAAAGATGTTTTAGTTGGGGTTTTCCTAAAACTTTAAGGGAGAAATGTATATTTTTTTATAAGGAAGGGTTTAAACCTGCTGATGTTGTGGGGGGGGGTTCCCCGGCTTCAAAAAAACACAACCCCTTTGTTTTTATGATTGGGAATTTCCCGGGGGAATTTAATTAGGTGGGGCGACCCAATATTTTAAAGAAATGCTTAAAATTTTGTTTTTTGGGGTAAGGGGAAATTTGAGCGTTTTCCCTTGTTTTTATTCGTGACCTTTGTAAAGGGTTTTTTTTTCCCAAGACCCAGTCTGAAAAATTTACCCCGCATAGATCATATATTTTTGTCCCAAAAATCGAATTATGCGGGGGGTGAAATTTCCCAAAAGGGGGCAGGTTTAAAATCCGTTTTAATTTTTTTCCGCACTTACAGCCCAGGAATCCTTAAAAGTTAAAGCTGACGCGTTATCTAAAAGTTTGGGCCCATCACTCCCCTCGGGGGGACCCAAAACCCCAATTTTCCCCAAGGAACAAATTGCCCTCAGTTTTTGTCCCCGATTTAGCCATTTGAAAATTAAGACCCCCATCAGGCATGAAAACCGCTAATTGCCCCTGCTTCTAAAGTCTTTGTCCCCACCCATTTTTGGCTACAGTTTTTTAAAGGGAATTACATGTTTCGAAATTACCCCGGACATCCCGGAGTGTCGGGCCAAAAAAGGGGCTCATCCCCCCCGAAAACTACGGGTTTGGCCGTCATTATATCGTGAGGGTGGGGGGCCTATGGGCATCATGAAAACTTTTTGTGCTCAGGCAAAGGTTCCCCAAAAAGCCCCCCTACTGGGGAACTTTGCCCCTTTTTTCCCCCAAAAAAAACCCCCAAGCATCCTTTCCCCCAATTTCCATGGATTTATGCCCGATCTCCCTCCCTCTGAGAGAAAGGGCGGTCTTTTGGGGGTTTGGTGGGGGAAACGCTTTAGAAAAAATGTGTCTTTTGGGTTTCCACAAAGGGGGGTTGGGCCGAGTCCAAAAAGGCTTTCCCCGATTTGGTTTGTCTAACATATTGTTAATGCAGGGGTTACTAAAGTTTTATAGTTTCTGACAGGGGGTCCAAATTTTTTTTCTCGCTTCTGGAATCCCTCTGAAAGGTTTCTGGGTTTTAAACCCCAAACCTTCTCCTCCGTTTCATCCTGAGCTAATGGGCAGAGGGAGAGGGTGAAAAAAAGGGGGTTAAACAAAAGCTTTTTTAAATTTGTTTTTCCTTTCGCAAGGGGTTTGGGGTTAAAGGAAACTTATTTTTAAAGGGGAAATTTGCAAATTTAAAAATCAGGAAAACCAATTTCGTTGGTGTTTCGCCGTTTTTTTCGAAATTGGGTTTTTCATCCTAGACATGCATCTTTAGCCAATGCTACTTTTTAAACATAGTGGGGTGGATGTTTATTTGAAAAGGGATCTGGGCACATTTCGGGGCCCCAAATTTTCAGAAGAACTTGCTCAACCCCCCAGAGCACCCCAAAAAGAGAAAGGGGAAAAAAAGGCTTTAGGGCTCCAGTGGTTTTTCGGTGGAAGAAAATTTTGGTTTTTCCCCCCGAAAATCCCGCTAAGGGTCCCCCTTTCCCGGTAAACAAGCCCCCTTTTGTGGGCCCCGTATGGGGTGCAAAAGTAG
>JAODAL010060450.1:15000-20889 GCA_025379985.1 Phyllomedusa bahiana | reverse complement strand
CCACTACAAGTCTAACTAAGTCTTGGTGAACTTTATCCATTTGTTTTTTATAGATAGAGCTTGTCTGTGTTCGCCAGCGGGGCACCCCACTGCTCCCCACCGCCGTGAATTTACAGCGGTAGATGCTGCTTTAAAATCTCTAGCTAACTACATAAAATGTTCAAATCTTTTAATCTAACTAAATTGGAAGGATCACAGCTAATAGTAGAGGTTTCTCTGTGCAGAAATAGACTAATTTCACTGAGCTGTTTGGCCACAGGCAGAGCGCAGGCCCCTATCCCTATGAGCCCGCTGAGAGACACTGAGGCTGAAACAGGAAACGCTGTTCTATGTAAAACGAGGTCAATGTGATTTTTTCCAGCCAATCGCAACCAAAACACATCCCAGTCATGACATCGCACACACATCTCACCCTGCTCTATTCTGTAATCTCATTTGCTGGCCGCCAAAATTACAGGAAGCGCCGAAAAAGGCGCAATCTTAATAGATGATGCACAGATTTTAACCTTAATTATCGCATGATCTGGAAATTTCGATCACCATAAAAACCTTGCCGATTTCAACTTTGTCGATAAAAATCGCTCAACACTACCCATTACGTCTCGAAGGCCAAACCAACTTGTTGCCCTAGACCATGTGAAATTGGCTCCAACAAGATCTGGATATACATACGCCCTAACGATGGTCGACCACTACTCCAAGTGGTAGTTGTTGTTCCTGTCAGAGACTTAACTGCTCGTATACATCCATCTTTTTCTACAGGGAGTACGTGAAGCACTATGGCTGCCTAGAGTCCGTATTAACAGACCGGGTCCAGCATTTGAATCCCAGCTCTTCCAAAACTTTTTTTCCTACCATGAATGTAAAAAGCTTCGCACTACAGCATACCACCCTCAAGGGAACGCACTATGCGAGAAATCAACCAGTGTTTTTCAACATGTTGAGAACAGCTTCTATCTCAAGAAGATAAAAATGGCCACAGTTGCTAGACGAGATGGTTGAGATCTACAATAACACCACTCACTGTTACACTGGCTATTCACCATTCTACTTGATGTTCGGACGTCAAGGTCAACTCCCACAAGATCGGGGCTTTAGGGTACAAGTTCCCGACTCCATAAAACACTCTGCCTAATACAGATTGGGTACAAGAACACAAAGGAGGAAATTCAAGATGCCCGAGAAATTGTTGACAGAAGGATGGACGAAGCTCGCAGAAGAAAGAAGCTCATACAACCAAAGAGCGAATGCCACTCCACTAGAAGTGGGGAGAAAAGGGTTTTGGGCTCAAGAAATATCACCGCTCAGACAAGTTGGACTGTCTATGGAACCTAAACCGTACACAGTGAGCTTCCATACCTTACCCTGAATCTGATGTGTATGAAGTAAAGAAGCCTGGTATGGCACCTCAGACTGTACACCGTAACAGGTTAAAGTTATGTACCAGAGAAGATTACCCAAACTTTCACAGCCCCTTCTCGCCCACCTGTTCAAAGTATACCAAGCCAGTACCAGTGTCTCCGCCAGAAAAAACCTCCTTTGAGGACCCACCTTGGAGAGTTACCCGTTTCTCATTCCCAGCAGGCTACCAAGTAGTACTTTATGCCGGGTGCCATTGCACCCTCTAATGCTGCTCTCACTTACCTGCCGCCTCCAGCGGAAGGTTCCTCAATCTGTTCCCAGTTCAAGCAGTGGGTGAAGAGAGCATCACCTCAAAGATCTGAGCGCTCAACCAAAGGAACACCACCGGTACACAAAACGGAGAGTGAAATGCTGTACTATATGCATATTTTTATATTTTTACCTGCTTTTGTACATATTTTGCCATATATATTTAATTGCTGTATATTTGTATTGCCTTAGTTAGTTAGTTAGATAAACTATTCCTTTGAAACGTTTAAGCCTCACAAACCTGGTCTCAGCCCAAGCACCTTAGTCACTATACCCAGCCTATGGACTGAGAGGAACATTGCCTTTTATTTCCTAGTGCCTGCCAAGAGTTTGTGTGACGATGGTCTAATTGCCCACAAGAACCTCTGCTACCAAGGCACTACCGTTATCAAGTGTTCTTAACATGGTTATTTGCACTATATTGTTTTATCCGAGTGTTGTGTTTTTTTGTCTATTTGCTCTAAGTCATGTTGTTTAGACAGTCGCCGAGGACGGCTTCTTTCTCAGAGGGGAAGATTGTAGTGACCCAGCAATGAAGATTTCTTTGTTCCATATTTTGGGTGTATTCTGTCACGTTTTAGGCAGAAATAAATCATAATATTTGCCAAATCCCAAAGTATTCCCCCCTCTGCTGTTTGGTTCCTTGTTATAAAAATTTGGCCTATGTATAACATGTATATCTGCTGATTGGCTGGGATAACCTGTCGTTCAAAATGAGCAATAAACTCTTGACATGTGACCCCTCTGTACCATGCCAAACCAACGGCTGGCAGAGGGATTAGGCAGTTTTGGCAGTTAATCGTTAGGCAGTTAGTTAGTCTCTGCTCCCCATCGGGAGGTGTGCGAGGTCTCCGGCAAGTCAAGGTGTGTGTTGCTCCCTGGCTCACCTCAGCCATTCTGCTAAAGGGCCCCCAGCCTACCTCAAACCTGTCCTTAATTCTCCTACCACCTAAGGGACTCACACAGGATCTCCATTTCTACTCAGAGGGTGCAAGTCCAGTCAAAAACCTCCTGTCCGAAACCCTCTGGGGAAAAGAGGGTCTCCCACCACGGTCATAGTCTTCTCCTGGCTTTCAAGTCAGACATCCACGCACTTCTCATGCGTCAACGCGTGCGGAAGTAGCTTCAGTCTGTCTCAAATCCGAGTATTCAAGTTCTATCGCAAGAAGGAGAAATACTAGCGCTCGGAGAAGATAAATCTAAGAACACCTGGGTAAGTTAAACCACTGGAGTGGTGTCTTAGTTTATTTTTGATAAGTAAAACAACGCGTTCACCCGGCATTCCAAACCGGCTTCCTCAGGGACAAACGAAAGTGCACGTTTCAGCGGTTATAAAGGAACCGCCAAATGAAAATGAGACTATGACATCACAATGGGTACAGATTTGAAAAAATTGTAGAAAACAATATAAAACTGTAATCTATAACAATACTTGGAAGAAATTCACATTATATCAAGGGGAAAAAGAATAACAAGTAGGATGTCCTATAATTATACATAACAGACATTAAAAACATTTAAAAATAATAAATTGAATCGGACCTATTTAAAACATTTAAAAATAATAATAATAATAATAATAATAACTGTTATATTTAAATGTTTTTAATGTCTGTTATGTATAATTATAGTGACATCCTACTTATTATTCTTCTTCCATTGATATAACGTGAATTTCTTCCAAGTATTGATATAGATTACGGGGTAAATATTTGTTTTTTACAATTGTTCAATCTGTAAACCCCTTGTGATGTCATAGTCTCACTTTCATTTGGCGGTTCCTTTATAACCGCTGCACGTGCACTTTCGTTTGTACCTGAGGAAGCCGGTTTGGAATGCCGGTGAAACGCGTTGTTTTATTTATCTAAAATAAACTAAGACACCACTCCAGTGGTTTAACTTACCCAGGTGTTCTTAGATTTATCTTCTCCGAGCGCTAGTATTTCTCCTTCTTGCGATAGAACTTGTATTTCTGCCGTGGATCCTCAGCGCAGAGTGTATCCATGAGTACGGAGAGTCCTACGGCTGCTGACTGACGGGGAACCTGAGGCTACATCGATACATCGATTTATGCTGGATATATGTGTTGTACCATTCTGTACAACTCTAAAAGGTGAGCGGCCCATAATACACCTTTGGGAGCTGTTGTTTGTTTTTTATTCCACTTGATTGCGCTCTCCCTTATATCCTCTGTAGCGATATCACAAATCCGAGTATTCAAGAATCAGAGGTCCTTCAAACCAGGTCTTTTTCTCAATGCCTGTGCCCTTGGTGTAAGAATCCACTCTTCAGAAATAAGGTCTGTAATCAGTTATCTTTCTAAAGTAATACTACTCCCAGCATCTCAAGTTACCAGAGTCTGACACATACTCAGAGACTGTTGTATCATTATCAAAGCTGCCGCTATTACATCATACTCAAGTCAAGTCATTGTTACTGCATCACAGTTACTGTATTCCTGGTTGCATCCAGAGACAAGGGCTCAACTAGTTATTGCTGCAAATAAATGCAACTACCGTTGTTTCCGAACCCTGGCATTGGTCGTCTAGTGATTGGTGTCTTGACTAGGGACAACGAAAAAATTTTTGGTACTCGGGGCCCCTGGGGAAGTTAGCCACCATTTTTCCCTCTGCCATACACTGTTCCCGTGACGGGGCCCGCCATCACGGGGTACGGGCCGGTACTCCCTATGGGGCCCCGGGGAAAAAAGGCTCGGCTCCGGGGGCCCCCAAGTCCCCGGGGCCGCGCATCCGTCTCTGCACCCCCGGGCCCCTGGTTCCGGCCCCAAAGGGGGCCCGGCCCAGTAGCCGGGGACTTTTTTCCCCCGACCCCGGGGGCTGCGCGTGCAGCGGAGACAGCGCCCTAGCGCTGCGCTCCAGTCCCCCCGGCGGGCTAAAGGGTTATACCCTTTCAGCCTCCGGGGGGCCCCGGGCCCCAAACTAGTGATAGGCGCCGGTTTCGCCCACTTCACCGCGCCCGCCTTGCAGGGCGGCAGGAGCCGGCAGACTGGGCGGGGGGGGAGCGGGGCTCAGGTAAAGGGGGGGTTTTTTGGTTTTTTTTTTTTTTTTTATAGTAAAGGAAGCGGCCCTGCCCCCTTACAAATGGGGGCCCTGACCCTATCTCAAGGGGGCCCTGAAAAACCTATGTCAAGGGGGGCCCTGTCCTTTTTAAAAGGGGGGCCTCTACCTATATTAAGGGGCCCTGCTCCTATCACTAAGGGGGCCCTCTCCCTATCCCTAATGGGGCCCCTGCTCCCAGTCTAAGGGGGGGCCCTGTCCTATCATTAATGGGGGCCCTGCTACCTATCTTAAAGGGGGCCCTGCTCCCTATCACTAAGGGGGGGCCCTGCTCCCTATCATTAAAGGGGGCCATGCTACCTACATAAAGAGGGCCCCTGCTCCCTATCTTTAAAGGGGGGCCCCTGCTCCATCACTAAGGGGGGGGCCCCTGCTACCTATCACTAAGGGGGCCCCTGTTTAAAAAACCCCATTTGTCTAATGGGGGCCCGAACCTTTTCCAAAAATTGTCCTAATTGGGGGCCCGTACCTATCTTTAAAAGGGGGCCTGCTACCTATCACAAAAGGGGCCTGTAACTATCATTAAGGGGCCCTGCTACCTATCACAAATGGGGGCCCTTTACCTATCATAAGGGGGCCCTGTACTATCATTAAAAGGGGGCCCTGCTACTATAACTAATGGGGCCCTGCTACCTATCATTAAAGGGGGGCCCGACTATTTAATGGGGGCCCTGGGACCTATTTAAAAGGGGGGCCCTGCTACTATTCAAAAAGGGGGGCCCGAGCTACCTATCTCTAAAGGGGGCCCTGACGCTACCTTCTCAAAAGGGGGCCCTGACGCTACCTTCTCTAAAGGGCCCGGGACCAAACCCCTTAAAGGGGCCCTGGCTACCCCTCAAAGGGAGGCCCTGGCAAACCTAACCCTAAAGGGGGCCCTGCTTACCTAACCCTCAAAAAAAAAGGGGGCCCTGCTACCAAAAATTAAAAGGGGGCCTTGACTCTCCAAAACCCCTATTACAAAAAATTGGGGGCCCCCGACTCTACCTAAAAATTTAAGGGGGGCCCCTGATCTCCAAAAACAAAGGGGCCCTGACTCTACCTAAACTTAAAGGGGGGGCCTTGATCTCCCTAAACATTAAGGGGCCCCTAAATCTACTAAACTAAAGGGGCCCGGGATTTTGGGGCCCCTACCCCAAAAAAA
>JAODAL010060450.1:0-10000 GCA_025379985.1 Phyllomedusa bahiana | reverse complement strand
TGCGGGTGTTAGTCTATTCCAGCTGGGAGATCTCCATAGAGAATTCGCTACGGCAAGGAATGTGTTGCTTACATTTTACGTTTGGCATACATTTTTAACATACATTTTTATGTAGTACATACATTTATGGAATGGTAATAAAAAAGTAATAAAAACATAATAAAAAGTTACAAGAATAATTGTACTGAAAAAAGAAGTGAGAGATGTATTATTTGTTAAAGATGTGTATGAGAAGAAAATGTATCGGTATTGCCGTTTATAAAAGAAATTTTTGTTAAATAAACTCTTTCAGTTAGTAATGTGTTGTGTATTATTGTCCGTGATCATGCTGAAACTTGAATTGGGTCTATATAGTTTAAGCCTGGAGTAAGAGAACTAATAAAACAGTATATCCTATGAGATACAGTAAAAATGAGTTTACTATTATTTGGACCAATGAGATTACTGGCGGGTATTACGAACACATTCCTTGCCGTAGCGAATTCTCTATGGAGATCTCCCAGCTGGAATAGACTAACACCCGCATTTCAGATTGATGTACCGCTCCTCCAATCGTATACCGACACGAACTGTCTCCTTTCTTTTGAAGCCTGTCACTGATGATCTTGATTGACGGCTCATCCAACTAGTCGGTTTCTTTGATATGCTGATTGACATCTCAGCCGACCTATACAAAAATACCACTCCATTTAAATATCACAGTAATTGTTACTACGGCATTACCCTTGAGAAAGTGCCGGTATAGGGCAGGAAATGCGTTGGGTTTTTTATTGTCCTGAGTTTTTAATGGTGCGAGGGTCTACTACCCCTGCATCTTTTAAGAATTAAAGACACCTTTCTATAAGTCAGAATCTTGGCTTTTTTTCTCAATTCCACGTGCGCCGGGTCCGCCATTTTACCTTTTTATCTGCATCTATCCGGCGTTCATCTGAACCCCGGAACCTACCAGACCAGCGGCCGCCGTGATAAGGGCTACGGCACCACAAAGCCCTGCAAGCGCATATGAGAGTTGTGCCTCTATAATACGAGCGCAACCTCAGAAGGTAAGCACATCTACCTACTCTTTTAATCCATCTCTATTTTTACAATCTTCACTATAGTGCGTCCCCTTTGTGTGTTTTTTTCTTTTATATCCTGTATATCCACGGAGCCCTGACACCAGGACCTCTGAGATCTTAAAGGATTGGCAGCCATTTGAAGAATATGGACTACTTCAAAAACAGACATATCCTCAGAGACACTTTTCTGCAGGAACTAAATGAGGAAAAGCAGAATGTCCCGATGGACCCTCAGTCGGAGATAAGTATAAAATTTAGTGAAGAAGACACCAAAATAATGACTGAACTGTTCAATTCACTTGAAAAAAGACTCTGTACTGAAGCACAGCACAATTTAGATGTAATGTTTTTATCTGTGTATAACAAACTTAACCTGATCCCTAAAGGCCTCCAGATACTCCTCTCTCCCACTTT
The DNA here is from genome assembly GCA_025379985.1 of Phyllomedusa bahiana. NCBI lineage: Eukaryota > Metazoa > Chordata > Amphibia > Anura > Hylidae > Phyllomedusa > Phyllomedusa bahiana. Next base: position 8,528 of record JAODAL010060450.1, on the reverse strand, counting down.
CACTAATGACACTACATTTGTAGCTGAATGGGAAAATATATTGGAAGAATGTTCACTAAAACTTATAGATCTCCTCATAAGGAAAGGGAGCTCACTTATCAACTTCACGATAGGTGAGATTGAAAATATTTTACAAGATTTATCTAAATTTGAATTATATCAAGATTACTTGAAAATTAACAATCGTGTTACCACTGAAGCACGTAAATTTGAAAGCAACTTATTCATACGTAAAAAAGGAAAACTCAATAGAGATAAGGAACTGAACAAAAACAAAAATAAAAATAAAAAAGAGAATTTGGCAGAAAATAATTCTAATATGGATATCCCAAAAGAACCCCAACTAAGTTCCAGAAACAATACTCCATCAAATAAAGCAAAATCCTCCTCATTTGTAAACTCCAAATTCCACCAGAAAAGGCTAGGTTCTCTCATCTCTGATACAAGTCACCTGATCAATATATCTAATAAAACAAATATAATCTTGACAACAAGAGAAACTGTACCAGACAATGCCAAACAAGATATATCTGTTACGGCCCATAATGAAGATGTCAATCATTTATCCCCAATAAAGCTGTCGAACATAAGAGATCCTCCCAAGGATCTAAAAGGGATCCAATCCACAGCGAGTGCTGGAGCCATTCCTAAAAATTCTATTAGGGCTAAAAACACATCTACTAACCTAGAAGAACCCAATACTAATAAGGATAAAGAGGTGAAAACCCACCCCAAAGTACATCCTAAACAAAAGGAATCTGGGGGTAATAGGGAATTACCTGTGATACATGATTTAAATACTTTAACACAAAGCACCATGTCACAATTTGAAAGAAATTTCACTAGATTTATCACTACAGTTTCTCCAAGACATGAGACAGAGAAGGTACCACATAGTCCAACTCCTGATAAAGAAGAAACCACTACCACTTCTTTCACAGATATAAAACAAAAGGCCCAAAATATCCGAGAAAGGTTTGAGAAAATTAAGTCGGAACATATCGGCTTTAGAACAGATTTTAACTAATCCCTTTCTCCATCATTGCCTTCACAATTCACTACTCATAAGATGTCTAACACCTCCCTCCCATTTCTAGACATGGATACCACCATCACTGAAATAAACACAAAAGGGCAAAATATACCCCTTTTTTTAGGGTCAACCCAAATAGTCCCCCCACTGTCCCCCAATACAAAACCAGCCACCAAAGAAAAGGCATATTAGAGGGTGCAGGGCGGGGACCCGCAGGAAAAAAAGAAAGGTCCCTGTTAGAGATGGGCGAATTTCCCGAAATTCGTTTCGTTCACTTCGCCGAATTTCTCGGCAAAAAATAACTTCGTTCCGAATTACTTCGGCACGAATCACGTAAAAAAACAGCTATTTCCAGGCTGCACAGAGCCTGCAGGGTGCTGTAGAACGTTGTGCCATGCTTAAATATGCAGAGGGAGCTTGGTTTGGTCTTCATACAATGTTGTGTTTTAGTATGACACGCACATGACTGCCGCCGCTCTTAGAATCGCTTCACTATAAAATTCCCTGGGCACTTAAGAGGGCAAAACTGACCAAAAAACTGAAGCGGCAATGTTGCCTGATAAAATCATGCCAGAGAAAGCTGGAAAAAAACAAGCTGAGAGCTCAGGTGGCAACATTAGTGACAGAGTGTGGAGGTGACGGCGCTAGCCACACGCACATGAGGTCAGACAGTGGCACAATGACATTCTGGAGGTGGCAAAAACAGGAATAGGTAACAGAGTGGCACAATGACACAGTGTGGAGGTCACGGCAGCAGCAGCATGAGGTCAGACAGTGGCAAAATGACAGAGTGTGTAGGTCTCAGCATCAGCCACAGCAGCAGCATGAGGTCAGACAGTGGCACAATGACACAGTGTGTAGGTCACAGCAGCAGCCACAGCAGTAGCATGAGGTCAGACGGTGGCAAAATGACACAGTGTGGAGGTCACGACAGCAGCCACAGCAGCAGCATGAGGTCAGACAGTGGCACAATGACACAGAGTAGTAGGTTCACGGGCATCAAGCCAAAGCAGACAGCTTGATGTCAGACAGTGGCACAATGACACAGTGTGTAGGTCACGGCAGCAGCAAGCAGCACGCATGAGGTCAGACAGTGGCACAATGACACAATGTGTAGGTCAACCGGCAACAGCAGCAATGAGGTCAGGCAGTGGCACAATGACATTCTGGAGGTGGCCAAAAACAGGAGTAGGCCACAGGAGTGGGACACATGACAAGTGTGTAGGTCCACAGCAGCAGCCACAGCAGCGCCATGAGGTCAGACAGTGGAGAATGACCCAGTGTGTGGTCACAGCAGCTGGACCAACAGCAGCGCATGAGGTCAGACGGTGGCACAATGGCCACAGTGTGGAGGTCACGGCAGCACAAGCAGCAGGAGGTCAGGACAGAGGCACTATGACAGAGTGTGTAGGTCACGGCATCAGCAACAGCAGCAGCATGAGGGCAGACAATGGGACAATGACACGTGTGTAGGTCACGCAGCTGCCACTAAGAAGCGCATGAGGTCAGAAGGTGCAAATGAACACAGTGTGGAGGTCACGGCAGCGCCACAGCAGCAGCATGAGGTCAGACAGTGGCACAATGACACAGTGTGTAAGGTAACGCATCAGACCAAAGCAGCAGCATGAGTCAGGACAGTGGCACAATGACACAGTGTGTAGGTCACTGCAGCAGCCACAGCAGCAGCTTAGTTCAGACAATGGCACAATGACAAAGTGTTAGGTCACGGCAAGCAGCAGCATGAGGTAGGGCAGTGGCACAATGTATTCTGGAGGGTTGCAAAATAAATGAGTAGAGCCACAGGTGGGACAATGACATAGTGTGTAGGTCACAGCAGCAGCCAAAGCAGCTGCCTGAGGTCAGACAAATGGCACAAGACGCAGTGTGTAGGTCACGGCATCAGCCAACAGCGCAGCTGAGGTCAGACAGTGGCCACAATGACTACAGTGTGTAGGTCACGGCATCAGCACGAGCAGCAGCTTGAGGTAGACGTGGCACAATGACACAGTGTGGTGGTCACGGGCAGCAGCCACAGCAGCAGCATGAGTCAGTCAGGCCACAATGACACAGAGTGTAGGTCACGGCATCAGCCACAGCAGCAGCATGAGTGTCAGACAGTGGCACAATGGACACAGTTGTGTAGGTCACGGCAGCAGCCACAGCAGCAGCATGAGGTCAGACAGTGGCACAATGACAGTGTGTAGGTCACGGCACAGCACAGCAGCAGCATGAGGTCAGACAGTGGCACAATGACTTTCTGGAGGTGGCAAAAACATTATTAGGCGCATCAGAGTGCACATGACACAGTGTGGTGGTCACGGCAGCGCCCAAGCAGCTGAGGTTCAGTTGTGGCACAATGACAGTGTGTAGGTCACGTCAGCAGCCCACAGCAGCAGCATGAGGTCAGTCAGTGGCACAATGGACCTTCTGGAGGTGGCAAAAACAGGAGTAGGCACAGAGTGGACAATGACACAGTGTGGAGGTTCACCGCAGCAGCGTCAAGAAGCAGCATGAGGTCAGACAGGTGGCACAATGGACCACATGATGTAGGTCATGGCAGCAGCCACAGCAGCAGCATGAGGTTCAGACAGTGGCACAATGACACAGTGTGTAGGTCACGGCAGCAAGGCCACAGCAGCAGAATTGGAGGTCAGAACGTGGGCACAATGATATTCGGGAGGTGGAAAAACAATGAACCATAGGGCACAGAGTTCACAATGGACACAGTGTGGAGGTTCACAGCAGCAGCCACAACAGCACATGAGGACAGACAGTGGCACAATGACAGAGTGTTGTAGGGCACGCACAAAAAAAAAAAAACAAATAAAAAAAAAAAAAAAAAAAAAACAACAGCCAACAGGCAGGCAGCTGAGGTCAGACAGTTGCACAAATGAATTCTGGAGGGTTTTTTTTTTTTTTATTTTTTTTTTTTTTTTTTTTTTTATAATTTTTTTTTTTTTTTTTTTTTTTTTTTTTTTTTTTTTTGTTTTTTTTTTTTTTTTCTTTTTTTTTTTTTTTTGTTTTTTTTTAATTTTTTTTTTTTTTTTATTTTTTTTTTTTTTTTTTTTGGGGGTGTTGGGTGGTGGGGGTTTGTGTTTTTTTTTTGGTAAAAAAATTTTTTTTTTTTTTTTTGTTTTTTTTTTTTAATTTTTTTTTTTTTGGGTGGGGGGTGTTGTGGGGGGATGTTGGGGGGGTGTTTGTTTGTTGTTGATGTTTTGAAGCGGGGGAGGGGGGGGGGGGGGGGTTTTTTGGGGGGGGGGGGGGGTGGTGGGGCCCCTTGGGGGGGGGGGGGGGGGATATATGGGGGGGGGGGGGGGGTGGGGGAGGGGAGAGGGGGGATGTAGGGGGGGGGGCTGGCAAAAAACAGGAGTTAGGCCACAGAGTGGGGACAATGATCACAGCGTGGTGGTCACGGCAGCAGCCACCGCGAGCAAGCATGAGGTCAGGCAGTGGCACATTCACATTCTGGAGGTGGCAAAAACAGGAGTAGAGCGGACAGAGTGGGACAATAACAAAATGAATAGGTCACGGCAGCAGCCCGAGCCACAGCATGAGGTCAGACAGTGGCACAATGGACTGTGTTGTAGGTCACGGCAGCAGCCACAGCAGCAGCATGATGACAGTGGCACAATGGACATTTTGGGGTGGCAAAAAACAGGGAATAGGCCACTGCGTGGGACAATGACACAGTGTGGAGGTCTCGGCAGCAGCAACAGCCAGCTGCATGAGGTCAGACAGTTGGCCAATGACACAGGTGTGTAGGTCACGGCAGCAGCCACAACAGCTAGCATGAGGCCAGCCAGAAGCACAATGACACAGTGTGTAGGTCACGGGCAGCAGCCACAGTAGCAGCATGAGGTCAGACTGTGGCAACAATGACACTGGTGTATCACGGCAGCATGCCACGAACAAAAAAAACAGCAGAATGAGGTCTGACAGTGGCACAATGACATTTGGGAGGGATGGCAAATAAACGGCAATAGGCACAGAGTGGCACAATGAACCCACAGTGTGGAGGTCCACAGAGGCCACAGCAGCAGCATGAGGTCAAACAGTGGCACAATGACAGAGTGTGAAGGTCACGGCAGCAGGCCACAGTAGCAGTATGAGATCAGACTGTGGAACAATGACATTCTGGAGGTGGCATATACAGGAGTAGGCCAACAGGTGGGTCAATGAAACAGGCGTGGACGGTCACGGCAGCAGCGACAGCCAGCAGCATGAGGTAGGAGTGGCTACAATCACATTCTGGAGGTGGCACTAAAAACAGGAAGGGTGGTTTTTTTTAGGCCACCCAGAGTGGGGACAATGACAAAGTGTGTAGGTCACGGCAGCAGCCAGAGCTGCAGATGTGGTCAGACAGTGGCACATGACACAGTGTGTAGGTCACGGCAGCAGACACAGCACAGCATGAGGTCAGACAGTGGCACAATGACATTTGGGATGTGCAAAAAACAGGAATAGGCCACAGAGTGGGACAATGACACAGTGTGGAGGTCAAGGCAACAGCCACAGCGCAGCTTGAGGTCAGACAGTGGCACAAATAACACAGTTTGGTGTAGGTCACGGCAGCACCCACACAGCAGATGAGGGTTCAGAACAAGTGGCACAATGACCACAGGGTGTAGGTCACGGCAGCAGCCACAGCAGCGCTTGAAGTCAGACAAGTGGCACAATGACACAGTGTGTAGGTAACGGCAGCAGCCATCGCAGCTGATGAGGTCAGAAAGTGGCTCATTGACATTCTGGAGGTGGCAAAAACTGGAATAGGGCACCAGAGTGGCACAAATGACAAAGTGTGGAGGTCACTCAGCAGCCACGAGGCAGCTGAGGTCAACAGTGGCACTTGACTGAGCGTGTAGGTCACAGCAGCAGCACAGGAGCAGCAGCATGATGTTCCAGGACAGTGGCACAATGACAGTTTGTGTAGGTCACAGCAGCAGCACAGCAGCTGCATGTGGTCTGACATTGGCACAATGGGGACATTTCTGGAGGGTGGCAAAAACAGGAGTAGGCCACCGAGTGGGACAATGACAAAGTGTGGAGGTCAGGGCAGCAGCTAGGCAGCAGCTTAGGGTCAGACAGTGGCCAGTCTACACAATGAACAGTAGGTCACGGCAGCAACCACAACAGCACATCAGGTCAGACAGTGGCACAATGACAGTGTGTAGGTCACGGCAGCAGCCACAAATGCAGCATGAGGTCAGACAGTGGCACAATGACACAGTGTGTAGGTCACGGCAGCAGCGGAAGCAAGCCAGCTATGAGGTCAGAAAGTGGCCAAATTGACACAGTGTGTAGGTCACAGCAGCAGCCAAAGCAGGCTGCTTGAGGTTCAGGACAGTGGCACAATGACAGAGTTTGTAGGGTCCACGCAGCAGCCACAGCGCAGCATGAGTTCAGGACAGGGGGCCACATTGACTGATTGTGTAGGTCAAGGCGCGGCCACTCAGCAGCTGCATGAGGTCAGACAGTGGCACAATGACACAGTGTGTAGGTCTCGGCAGAGCGACGCAGCAGCATGAGGTCAGAAGTGAGCACAATGAAACTGTGTGTAGGTCTCTCAGCAGCCAAAGCAGCAGCATGAGGTCAGGACAGTGGCACAATGACAGAGTTTGTAGGGTCACGACAGCAGCCACAGCAGCAGCATGAAGGTTCAGACAGTGGCACCAATGAAAGATGTGTAGGTCAAGGCGCAGCCACAGCGCAGCATGAGTTCAGACAGTGGCACAATGCCAGCGTGTGTAGGTCACGGCAGCAGCCACAACAGCAGCATGAGGTCAGACAGTGGCACATGACAGTGTGTAGGGTCACGGCAGCAGCCAAGCAGCAGCATGAGGTCAGCAGTGGCAAATTGACATTCTGGGGGGGTATAAAACAGGAGTAGGGCCACAGAGTGGGACAATGGACACAGTGTGTAGGTCACGGAAGCAACCGGAGCAGCAGCATGAGGTTCAGACAGTGGCACAATGCTGGGTGTGTAGGGTCACAGCGCAGCCACAGCAGCAGCATGAGGTCAGGACAGTGGCACCGATGACATTCTTGAGGTGGCAAAACCAGGAATAGGCAACAGTGTGGGACAATGAACAGGGTGGAGGTCACGCAGCAGCCACAGGCAGCAGAATGAGGTCAGTCAGGGCACAATGATACAGTGTGTAGGTCACGACAGCAAGCCACAACAGCAGCATGAGGCTCAGACAGTGCACAAATGACACCGTGTGTAGGTCACGGCAGCTGCCTCAGCAGCAGCAGCATGAGGTCAGACAGTGGCACAATGACATGAGTGTGTAGGTCTCGGCAGCAGCAGAGCTCAGCAGCATGATATGGGTCTGGACTAGTGGCACAAATGACAATCTGGAGGTGGCAAAAACAGGAGTAGGCCTCAGAGTGGGACAACGACACAGTGTGAAGGTCAAGGCAGCAGCCACAGCAGCAGCATGAGGTCAGACAGTGGCACAATGACATTCTGGAGGTGACAAAAAACAGGAGTAGGACACAGAGTGGGACAATGACAGAGTGTGTAGGTCACGGCAGCAGCACCATCAGGACAGACAGTGGAACAATGACAGTGTGGAGTTTGCAAAAACAGGAGTAGGCCAGAGTGGGACAATGACAGTGTGGAGATCACGGCAGATGCCACAGGAGCAGCATGAGGTCAGACAGTGGCACAATGACAGAGGTGAGGTCACAAACAGGCACAGCGCAGCATGAGGTCAGCGTGGCACAATGACAGTGTGCAGGTCACGGCAGCAGCCACAGCAGCAGCATGAGGTCAGACATTGGCACAATGACACAGTGTGTAGGTCACGGCGCAGCAAGCAGCGATGAGGTCAGGACAGTGGCACAATGACATTCTGGAGGTGGCAAAACAGGATAGGCCACAGAGTGGGACAATGACACAGTGTGTAGGTCACGGCAGCAGCCACAGCAGCAGCATGAGGTCAGACAGTGGCACAATGACATTTGAGGTGGCAAAACGGGATGAGGCTATACAGAGTGGCACAATGACAGTGTGGAGGTCACGGCAGCAGCACAGCAGCAGCATGAGGTCAGACAGTGGCACAATGACATCTGGAGGTGGCAAAAACAGAGTAGGCAAGAGTGGGCAAATGACACAGTGTGAGGTCACGGCAGCAGCCACAGCAGCAGCATGAGGTCAGACAGTGGCACAATGACACAGTGTGAGGTCACGGGCAGCAGCAGATAGGCAGACGTGCAGCATTGAGGTCAGACCAGGAGTAGGCAACAGTGACACAATGACTGTGTAGGTCACGGCAGCAGCCACAGCAGCAGCATGAGGTCAGACAGTGGCACAATGACCAGTGTGTAGGTCACGGCAGCAGCCACAGCAGCAGCATGAGGTCAGACAGTGGCACAATGACATTCTGGAGGTGGCAAAAACAGGAGTAGGCCACAGAGTGGGACAATGACACAGGTGTAGGTCAGGCAGCAGCCAGCGCAGCATGAGGTCAACGGCAAATGCAGTTGAGTAGCA
>JAODAL010060449.1:17500-20890 GCA_025379985.1 Phyllomedusa bahiana | reverse complement strand
CCCCCCCCCCCCCCAACAGAGACCCCACACAGTCTACAACAAGACCTCAGGGTAGTACACAGCTCATCCCCCCCCCACACGACAGAGAGCATCCCTACCATCTACAACAAGCCCCTCGGGTGATGACACAGTCACCCCCTCCCCCACACAGATCAGAGGAGCCCACTACAGTCTACAAAAAGCCCTCATGGTGATGTACACGCCATCCCCCCCCCACACAGTCAGAGAGCATCCCAGCTTAAACAAGACCCAGGGGTGAGTACACAGACACTCCCCCCCCCCACCCAGAAAAGAGAGAGCCCATAAGTCTCCAGTGGTATTAAGATTATATTCACAGCTCACCCTGTATAAAAAAGGTTGAGATTTTTTGTGACTTTGTGTTAAAAAATTTGTGCTTTTGAAAAAACAATCCTGGGGCGTCTCCCCCATAACCCTTTTCGCTCCTCTGTGTTCCTCTGGAAATGTATGACAAATTTTCCGTCTGCTGCAAAAGCCTTGGTGTGAACGGAAACGTCTTTTTTGCATGATGGAATAAAAAACCCACGTTATTCATTTTAGGGATGGTAAAACTTTAAGTTTTGATAGATAGATAGATATGAGATAGTTTGTAGATTGGGAAAGATAGATAGATAGTTGAGATAGTAATAGATAGTAGGAGATAGATAGTTTGATAGTAGATAGGAGATAGATAGTTATAATAAATGGATATTGTGATAGATATAAAGAAAAATGATAGTTGGGAATAGATAATAGATAGATATGGATAGATAGATAGATAGATATTAGAAGTTTAATATGAGATAGATGATAGATAAAAGTAGGGATAGATGGGAAATAGATAGATAGATATAGATAAAGATAGATAGAAGATAATAGTAGGAGATAGAGAATATGAATAGTTAAATGAGTGGGAGTAGATAGAAGATAATAGATAGAAGAAATAGATATGAGATAGTAAAAAGGATAGATAGATATTAGATGAAGATAGATAGTAGATAGTAAGGATAGAAGATAGATAATGTAGATGATTGAGATAGAAAAAGATAGATAGAAGATGAAAAAAGATAGATAGATAATGGGGAAAATAGATACTTTTCTTCTCATACTTAGCGCCTGTAGTTATGCCGTGCCATTATGAACAATAACTCACACGATTGGAACCCGGACCTTCTGGAAAACTTCTGGGTTATGCACTCTCAGGGGGAACTGACATCTCATCTCTATAGATTCTAAATCGACATAGATTTTGCACAAAACAATATGGGAATTACAAATGTGGTAACGGAGGACCCGGAGTTGGGACTTACAATCATTCAACAGGCTTTCAATAATAGCCGAAATTCTTATTGGCTAAGTAGATCTAGAAATGTCCTGCAGCTTACACACAGAGCTATATATCAAAACTAGAGGTTTCAGGATGGGGTATTTGAGGTGACAGATGTTTCGCTGTCGAGTCCAAGGGGCCAGACATTAACCTGCGCTTTGGGATTTGCCCAGTAGTGCAGAGATTCTGGAATAGGGTGAGTCCTTCAAATGGGTACAATTAACAAACTACTCCTAACAACCCACTATGGGCCATATTTGGCATGTGGACACCCAAAGAACGCCCTGTGCACCCGGGGAGTAGGAAGATTCTATTACATGTTCTCGCAGCAAGGGATTAAAAACAATCCTAAACACCTGGATACACGACACTCCCCGCGGCTCCAAAAATGTTCCTGGAAAACTGTCCTACATCATGAAGATGGATGGGTAGAGGCCGCACAAAAAAAGGAATTCGCATACCAAAAACAGTTTTTGAATCTTGAGTAGTTTTATCCCTTATTTACCTTATAGGATACAACAGGCCAATAAAAGACTGTTTAAGTCTTACAACAGGTATCAAGACAGACAACTTTATGGGAGACACCTATTAAAGCTCTTATGCCAGCTTAATGCAGAGGGGACCTGGGGCGTCGATGCGTCGCTCACCCGCTTGCTTCTGCAAAATTGAGATGGGAAAAGGCGTCATTGTTTGACAAGTTGGATGATCTTTTTGCATGTTAATGGTTTCCTGAACATGAAACGATTTGGAGTGAAGGAAAAACTAGGAGAGTTTTAAGATGTCTATTTCTTACTCTCATAAAAATCTTCGAAATACTAATGGTACCTGTTTGAGCTTGGAACCTCTGGGCCTATAGATAATCTATGCAGACACATTAGCCTAAAACGCTGGAGTCCAGCTACAAGGTTCAACAGCGAAAACTAAGCTGGGAAAGAAGACGCGGCATCAACGAGATGGATCACCAAGCTCAACCGGTATTTTAGTTTAAATATTTTTGTTTGTTTAACAGAAAAAAAGGAAAAGAAGGCACTTCACTCGGCTTAAAACGTTTTGTTAACCCATAATGCATGTCTAGTGATAATCAAACTACTCAACGTTGCTGTATTTGGAGGGGGAGTGTTAATAAACACTTTAAAAAAATAATGAGATAGATAGATAGATAGATAGGATAGATAGATAGATAAGATAGTTATGCGATTGATAGATAGATATGAGATAGATCTAGATGATTGCGAGAGATAGATAGTTCGATAGATAGATAGGATAGATAGATATGAGATCGATAGATAGATAGTAGTTAGATTAGATAGATAGATAGATAGATATGAGATAGATAGATAGATAGATATGAGATAGATAGAAATATAGATATGAGATAGATAGATAGATATGAGATAGATACATATGGGATAGATAGAGAGATAGATATGAGATAGATAGATAGATAGATAGATAGATCGATAAGATATATAGTTATGGAGATAGATAGATAGATAGGTAGATAGATAGATTATGTGATAGTTAGAATAGATAGGACAGATATTGAAGATAAATCGATAGATATGAGATAGATCAGATAGATATGAGTAGATACATAGATAGATAGATAGATAGATAGATAGATATGAGATAGATAGATAGATAGATAGATAGATAGATAGATTATTTGATAGATAGATTGAGATAGCTAGATATGAGGATAGATAGGAGTTAGTTAGATAGATAGATAGATAGCTAGATATGAGATAGATAGGATAGATAGATTTTGAGATAGTTAGTTAGTACGTAAAGATATTGAGGATAGGAGGATGATAGATAGGAGATAATAGATATGAGATAGATAGATAGATAGATAGATAGATAGATAGATAGATAGATAGGAGATAGATAGATAGATAGATAGATAGATAGATAGATAGATAGGAGATAGATAGGACATAGATAGATATGAGATAGATAGATAGATATGAGAAAGATAGATAGATATGAGATAGATAGATAAATAGATAGATATATATGGGATAGATAGATAGATAGATAGATAGATAGATAGAAAGATAGATAGA
>JAODAL010060449.1:0-12500 GCA_025379985.1 Phyllomedusa bahiana | reverse complement strand
GGGGATGTCAGGGGCAGGCAGGAGGGATTAGAGGATGTCAGGGGCAGGCAGGAGGGATTAGAGGATGTCAGGGGCAGCCAGGAGGAATCAGAGGATGTCAGGGGCAGCCAGGAGGAATCAGAGGCAGCCAGGTGGAATCAGGGGCAGCCAGGAGGAATCAGGGGCAGCCACGAGGGATCAGGGGATGTCAGGGGCAGCCGGAGGAATCAGGGGCAGCCAAGAGGGATCAGGGGATGTCAGGGGCAGCCAGGAGGAATCAAGGAATCAGGGGATGTCAGGGGCAGCCAGGAGGAATCAGGGGCAGCCAGGAGGAATCAGGGGCAGCCAGGAGGAATCAGGGGATGTCAGGGGCAGCCAGGAGGAATCAGGGGATGTCAGGGGCAGCCAGGAGGAATCAGGGGATGTCAGGGGCAGCCAGGAGGAATCAGGGGCAGCCAGGAGGAGTCAGGGGCAGCCAGGCGCATACAGGGGCAGCCAGGAGGAATCAGGGGCAGCCAGGAGGAATCAGGGGATGTCAGGGGCAGCCAGGAGGAATCAGGGGATGTCAGGGGCGCCAGGAGGAATCAGGGGCAGCAGGAGGAATAAAGGGGATGTCAGGGGCAGCCAGGTGGAATCAGGGGCAGCCAGGAGGAATCAGAGGCAGCCAGGTGGAATCAGGGGCAGCCAGGAGGAATCAGGGGCAGCCAAGAGGGATCAGGGGATGTCAGGGGCAGCCAGGAGGAATCAGTGGATGTCAGGGGCAGGCAGGAGGGATAGGGGCACCCAGGAGGAATTCAGGGGCAGCCAGGAGGGATCAGGGGATGTCAGGGGCAGCCAGGAGGATCGGGGGGATGTCAGGGGCAGCCAGGAGGAATCAGGGGCAGCCAAGAGGGATCAGGGGATGTCAGGGGCAGCCAGGAGGAATCAGAGGAATCAGGGGCAGCCAGGAGGAATCAGAGGAATCAGGGGCAGCCAGGAGGAATCAGGGGCAGCCAGGAGGAATAAGGGGCAGCCAGGAGGAATCAGAGGATGTCAGGGGAAGCCAGGAGGAATCAGGGGATGTCAAGGGCAGCCAGGAGGAATCAGGGATTTTCAGGGGCAGCCAGGGGGAAATCAGGGCAGCCAGGAGGAATACAGAGGGAGTCAGGGGCAGCCAGGAGGAATAAAGGGGCAGCCAGGAGGAATCAGAGGATGTCATGGGGCACCCAGGAGGAATCAGGGCAAGCAGGGGGAAATCAGGGGATGTCAGGGGCAGCCAGGAGGAATCAGAGGATGTCAGGGGCAGCCAGGAGGAATCAGGGGCAGCCAGGAGGTATCAGGGGATGTCAGGGGCAGGCAGGAGGAATCAGAGGATGTAGGGGCAGCAGGAGGAATCAGGGGTTTGTCAGGGGCAGCCAGGGGGGAAATCAGAGGATGTCAGGGGCGGGCCAGGAGGAATCGGGGGATGTCAGGGGCACAGAGGAGGCAGCAGGGGCACATAGGAGGAACCAGGGGCAGCCAGGAGGAATCAGGGATGTCAGGGGCAGCCAGGGGGAATCAGGGGTTGTCAGGGGGCAGCCAGGAGGAATAGGGGCAGCCAGGAGGAATCAGGGGATTTTCAGGGGCAGCAGGAGGAATCAGGGGATGTCAGGGGCAGACAGGAGGAATCAGGGTCAGACAGCAGGAATCAGAGGATGACAGGGGCAGCCAGGAGGAAAAAGGGTCAGCAAGGAGGACTCAGGGGATGTCCGGGGCAGCGCGGAGGAATCAGGGTTGTCAGGGGCAGCCAGGAGGAATCAGGGGATGTCAGGGGCGGCCAGGAGGAATCAGGGGATGTCAGGGGCAGCCAGGAGGAATCAGGGGATGTCAGGGGCAGCCAGGAGGAATCAGGGGATGTCAGGGGCAGCCAGGAGGAATCAGGGGATGTCAGGGGCAGCCAGGAGGAATCAGGGGCAGCCAGGAGGAATCAGAGGATGTCAGGGGCAGCCAGGAGGAATCAGGGGATGTCAGGGGCAGCCAGGAGGAATCAGAGGATGTCAGGGGCAGCCAGGAGGAATCAGGGGATGTCAGGGGCAGCCAGGAGGAATCAGGGGCAGCCAGGAGGAATCAGGGGATGTCAGGGGCAGCCAGGAGGAATCAGGGGCAGCCAGGAGGAATCAGGGGATGTCAGGGGCAGCCAGGAGGAATCAGGGGCAGCCAGGAGGAATCAGGGGATGTCAGGGGCAGCCAGGAGGAATCAGGGGCAGCCAGGAGGAATCAGAGGCAGCCAGGTGGAATCAGGGGCAGCCAGGAGGAATCAGGGGCAGCCAAGAGGGATCAGGGGATGTCAGGGGCAGCCAGGAGGAATCAGGGGATGTCAGGGGCAGCCAGGAGGAATCAGGGGCAGCCAGGAGGAATCAGGGGCAGCCAGGAGGGATCAGGGGATGTCAGGGGCAGCCAGGAGGAATCAGGGGATGTCAGGGGCAGCCAGGAGGAATCAGGGGCAGCCAGGAGGAATCAGAGGGATGTCGGGGGCAGCCGGAGGAATCAGAGGAATCAGGGGCAGCAGGGGGAAATCAGGGGCAGCCAGGAGGAATCAGGGGCAGCAGGAGGAATCAGAGGATGTCGGGGGAACCCAGGAGGGATCAGGGGATGTCAAGGGCAGCAGGAGGATCAGGGGATGTCAGGGGCCCCAGGAGGAATCAGGGCAGCCAGGAGTGCTCCGGGGATGTCAGGGCAAGCCAGGAGGAATCAGGGGCAGCAGGGGGGTTTCGGGGCACCCCAGGAGGGATCAGGGGCAGCCAGGAGGAAATCAGGGGCAGCCAGGAGGAATCAGGGGATGTCAGGGGCACCCAGGGGGGATAGGGGCACCCAGGAGGTATCAGCGGTTGTCAGGGGCAGCCAGGAGGGATCAGGGGCAGCCAGGAGGAATCAGGGGCAGCCAGGAGGAATCAGGGGCTGTCAGGGGCAGCCAGGAGGAATCAGTGGATGTCAGGAGGAATCAGAGGATGTCAGGGGCAGCCAGGAGGAATCAGGGGATGTCAGGGGCAGCCAGGAGGAATCAGGGGATGTCAGGGGCAGCCAGGAGGAATCAGGGGATGTCAGGGGCAGCCAGGAGGAATTCAGGGGCAGCCAGGAGGAATCAGATGTTTTCAGGGGCAGCCAGGAGGAATCAGGGGATGTCAGGGGCAGCCAGGAGGAATCAGGGGCAGCCAGGAGGAATCACGGAATGTCAGGGGAAGCCAGGAGGAATCAGGGGCAGCCAGGAGGAATCAGAGGATGACAGGGGCAGACAGGAGGAAACAGCGGCAGACAGGAGTAATCAGGCGAAGCCAGGAGGAATCAGGCGCAGTCAGGGGCAGCCAGGAGGAATCAGGGGCAGCCAGGAGGATTCAGGGGTAGTCAGGGGCAGCCAGGAGGACTCAGGGGATTTCAGGGGCAGCCAGGAGGAATCAGGGGCTGTCAGGCGGAGCCAGGTGGAATCAGGGGCAGCCAGGAGGAATCAGGGGCAGCCAGGAGTATTTATTTCAGTCAGGTTAAGTCAGATGTTTTCAGGGGCATTTAGGGGCAGCAGCTGTCAGTGACTGTCAGAAGAAAGTAGAGGCTGTCATGGGCAATCAGGAGCTGACAGGAACAGTCAGGATAAATCAGAGTCTGTCATGGCCAGTCAGTTAAAAGCAGTCTTGTGCATTCCTGGGCTGTCAGGGGCAAGCATCAGTCAGAGTAGTTAGTGACTGTCAGCAGTTGTCAGTCAGGGGCAATCAGATCTGTCAGTAGTCATGATCAGTCCGGAGCTGTCGGGGCAGTTCGCCGGTCCAGCAGTTCTAGGTAGTCAGGGGCAGTCAGATTTTTAGGTTACTGTTTAGTGTATGGGGTCGGTCCGCGGGGGCCCCGGGGTGTCGGGGCCACATAATCAGGTTCAGGTCTCTTTAACGCCGCTAATCCTGATTGAAACCCATGAGGTCATTGCATTGTCCACCTCCACAAAGCCGTGCATGCTTGGGGCTGTGTACACAGAGTGCGGGCGCCACTGCGGTCATGTCGTACAATCCTATCTGCCCTGCGACCAGCGAATGCTCCGCGAACACTCAGCTCATTGTCTGATCCCAGAAAACTCCACATATTTACTCAACCTGTAATAATCATGAGCAAAGTCCAGCTACAAGTTATAAAAGATTAGGGGGACACAGGTGAGGTGGGAGGGTGATCACAGGTGAGTCTGGGGGCAACCACAGGTAAGGCTGGGGGGGAACACAGGTTCGACGGGGGTGACCACAGGGGAGGTGGGGTGTGACCACAAGTGAGGCAGGGGAGATCATAGGTGAGGTGGGGGGGTGAACACAGGTTAGGCGGTGGGTAATCACAGATGAGGTGGGAAGGTTGATCCCAGATGAGGCTGGGGCCAACCACAGGTAAGGCATGGGGGTGATCACAGGTGAGACGGGGGTGACCACAGGTGCGGTGGGGTGTGTCCACCAGTGAGGTGGGGGATAATCACAGGTGAGGTGGGAGGTGACCACGAGTGAGGCAAAGTCTGATTACAGGTGAGGCTTGGGGCAACCTCAGGTAAGTTGGGGGTTGATCACAAGTGAGATGGGGGTGACCGCAGTTGAGGCAGAAGTGGATCACAGGTGGGGTGTGGCCACAGGTGAAGGAGGGTTGATCACAGGTGAGGTGGGGGTGACCACAGTTGAGGCAGAGGTGTCACCACAGGTGAAGCAGGAGGGTGATCACAGGTGAGGTGGGAGTGACCACTGGTATGACTGTGGTTGACCACAGGTAACGCTATAGTTGACCACAAGTGAGACAGAGGGGTGATCACAGGTGTGTCTGGGGGTTGATCACAGGTGAGGTAGGGGGATGACCACAGGTGAGGCTGGGGGGGGGGCGATCACAGGTGGGGTGGGGCTGACCACAGGTAAGGTCAGAGGTGACCATGGGAGGGTTGAGCACAGGTGAGGGGGGTGACCACAGGTGAGGTAGGAGGAGGATCACAAGTGAGGTGGAGGTCGATCACAGGTGTGGTGGGAGGTGACCACAGGTGAAGCCGGGGTTGATCACAAGTGAGGCTGGTGAGCGATCACAGGTGAGGTGGGAGTGACCACAGTCAAAGCTGGGGGTGACCACAGGTAAGGCAGAGGGGTGATCACAGGTGAGGCAGGGGGCAGATCCCAGGTGAGGTGGGGGCGACCACATATGAGGATGGGGGATGATCACAGGTGAAGTGGGAGTGACCACAGGTAAGGTCAGGGGTGTCCACAGGAGCGGTATCACCGGTAAGGTGGGGGCTGACCACAGGTGAGGTCAGTAGGCTGATCACAGGTGAGATGGAGGTGACCACAGGTGAGGTGGGGAGTGACCACAGGTGAGGTGGGGAGTGATCACAGGTGAGGTGGTGTTGACCACAGGGGCGGTGTTGAGTGACCACATGTGAGGTGGGAAGTGACCACAGGTGAGGTGGGGGTGACCACAGGGGAGGTGGAAAGGTGATAACAGATGAGATGTTGGGGGTGATCTCAGGTAAGGCCAGGGGTGACCAGGAGTCAGTTTGTCCTACAAATATTGGAATTCCCCTTGAAACATAACTATTTCCGCTTTGGACCCAGGGTCTACCACCAGGTCAGGGGTACAGCTATGGGGAGCCATTGTGCTCCCTCTTATGCTAATTTATTCCTGGGCTGGTGGGAGAGGACCCCGGTTTTGATGTCTTTTACATCGGTGACCACAGGAGAGGCCAGGGGCAACCATAGATGAGGCAGGGGGGTTACCACATGTGAGACAGGGGGCAATCACAGGTGAGGTGGGGGGAAAATAGCTGAGGTAGGGGGTGACCAAAGAACGGGGGGGTTGAAACAGGGGAGAGGGGGGTTGCCAAAAAGTGAGGGGGGGGGTTGACCGCAGTTGAGGCCAATAGAGATCCCAGGGGGGGTTATCACAGATAAGGGGGCTGGATGACCACAGGTTAAGTGGGGGATGACCACAGGTGGAGCAGAGTGCCCCAAGGGGAGCGGGGGTGTAAACACAGGTGGGTGGGGTGATAAAGGGTGAGGTAAATAGAGATCCCGGGGGGGGTTTCACAGAAAGGGGATGGAGCCCACGGGTTTAAAGGGGGGGAAATACCACAGGTGGAGCGGAGAGTGACCATAGGTGGAGTGGTGGTGTGACCCAGGGTGAGGGGGGGGTGTCAAGGGAGGCGGGAGATAATCACAGGTGTGATGGTGGGGTGACCACAGGTGAGACAGGGGGGCGTTCAACTGGGTGGTGGAGATCAAGATGAGGGGGGGGGGATCCAGATGAGGTGGGGATGACACAAGTGAGTGGGTGGGACCACAAAAAAAGAGGGGGGTTTTAAATAAAATTAAAAATGGAGGCAACATCACCCAGGGCTGTGTTATAAAGGTTGAAAGGGGGAAACCCAGCTCAGCATACGAGATGTTGGATAAACCAGGAAAAGTCTTCAGCCCTGAAAATGGGCTGTATGTGGCAGCATTATCCTGGCACTAGATGGTGCTATGATGGTGTTATCTGATCCACAAATGGCAGCAGTATCCTGGCACTAGAGGGCAGTATGGTGGTATTATCTGATCCACATATGGCAGCATTATCCTGGCACTAGATGGGGGTATGATGGTATTATCTGATCCACATGTGGCAGAATTATACTGGCACTAGATGGCAGTATGGTGGTATTATCTAATCCACATATGGCAGCATTATCCTGGCACTAGATGGGGGTATGATGGTATTATCTAATCCACATATGGCAGCATTATCCTGGCACTAGATGGGGGTATGATGGTATTATCTGGTCTACATATAGCAGCATTATCCTGGCACTAGATGGCAGTATGGTAGTATTATCTAATCCACATATGGCAGCATTATCCTGGCACTGGATGCCAGTATGGTGGTATTATCTGATTCACATATGGCAGCATTATCCTGGCACTAGATGGCAGTATGGTGGTATTATCTGACCCACATATGGCAGCATTATCCTGACACTAGATGGTGGTATGGAGGTATTAACTGATCCACATTTGGCTGCATTATCCTGGCACTAGATGTCAGTATGGTGGTATTATCTGATCCACATTTGGCTGCATTATCCTGGCACTAGAGGGTGGTATGGTGGTATTATCTAATCCACAAATGGCAGCATTATCCTGGCACTTGATGGGGGTATGATGGTATTATCTGATCCACATTTGGCTGCATTATCCTGGCACTAGAGGGCGGTATGGTGATATTATGAGACTTTTATATGCCAGCATTATCTTGGCACTAGATGGTGTATGTTGGAGTTATTTGAGCAGTATATGGCAGCATTATATACTGTGGTTCTTTTTTGTTCTGTTTGCAGATGTCGAACCTGAGGCTCCTACGTCCCAATGTATGATCTGTATGAGGGTCCCTCATCACCATGTGTCATGTATTGTTGAAGTGTCTCATTATGTGTCATACAGACAATCGGGGCCCTTCAGTCACCTTTGCATCCCCTCTAGTTACCTCCAGGTCTTCTGGTGTCTATAGAGCTGGTGCTGAGACCCTCTGGTGGAGAAGTAGTCAGAGCCCAGAGTACTTGTCCGTGCTTCCTCCATGTTGGTGCTCGTCTTTTTGCCTTGTTCATTGCACCTTGAGGACGGTCAAGAGAACCTCAGAAAATCTTCCTGGTCACCTCTGATGGTCGCAGGCGAAAACACTTTTTATTGGCCATACTGACCAGGTAAAGAATTCTTATCCCCCTAATGAAAGGGGGATCCAGAACATGAGACCCTTCTATAATAATGGAGGGGCTCCAGAGAAGGAGACTCTTCTATAATTATGGGGGGCTCCGGAGCAGGAGACCCTTATATAATAATGGGGGGGTCCTCTGGAGCAGGAGACCTGTCTGTGATGATGGGGGGGATATGGAGCAGGAGACTCTTCTATAATAATGCGGGGGGAGGGGTTTCTGGAGCAGGAGTCCCTTCTATAATAATGGCGGGCTCCAGAGAAGGAGACTCTTCTATAATTATGGGGGGCTCCAGAGCAGGAGACCCCTCTGTAATGATAAAGGGCTCCATAGCAGGAGATCTGTCTGGGATAATGGGAGGATACGGAGCAGGAGACCCTTCTATAGTGATGGCGGAGTCCGGAGCTGGAGACCCTTCTATAATAATGGAGGGGTCCTCTGGAGCAGGAAACCTGTCTGTGATGATGGGGGGGATATGGAGCAGGAGACTCTTCTATAATAATGGGTGGGGGGGGGGGGGCTCTGGAGCAGGAGACCCTTCTATAATAATGGGGAGATCCAGAGCAGAAGACCCTTCTATAATGATGAGGAATCAAGAGCAGAAGACATTTCTATATGGATGGGTGGCTCCAGAGCAAGAAACTCTTCTATAACGATGGGGGATCCAGAGCAGGAGACCCTTCCATATGGATCCCACATGTGAACAATTAATTTAATTATTTTAATTAATTTAAGGCCTCTGCTGGGAACACGCTTGAGACTGACATTCTCCTGCAACTGAAGGAGACTGACCTCATTAGAAGCCCTTGTGCCAGTGTGGACAGAGCCCTAGAGCCAGGTGACCTCATCTTCTCTGATGGCCCTAGTAAAGGTCTGGGCGGTTGCTTTAGATATGGGCAAGTTATCTTGTATTGATGAGGGGTTATCATTTCTTCTGTGTTATCATGGGATCCCACCTCCTATGTTTGATGTTTCCTCATGGATGACCCTTCGCAACCAATACTTGTCCAAATGGCTGGTGAGATCTAACAGTCTCTCTAGATGGAACATCTTCTAGTTGCCCGATACCACCTTGCATGGATGATCCCCAAAACCACCTTAAAAGTTCCTCAAAGAATTCCAGAAGAGGTGATGTCCAACATCTGGAGGACACCATGAATCACTTCTCCAGCCCTGGCTGTTATGATCATGCCCGACAGACCCCCAGCTTAGAGTTCTGGTTGCCAGCCACGGCCGTTGCGACGGAAACCGTGGTTTTTGACATAATGCCTTGTATTCTTGGTACCCAGGTGAACTGAGTCTTTCCTTCCCTGTGGGTTTATTGATTACTGGCCAACGCCCGTGGCCAGGAATCCTCCAGCACCCTTTTAGTTAATCTGTGTTCCTCTTTGTTTGACAGTTTTGTTTCCCTACCGGGCTTCTTTTTTTTCCCACCATCCCCTCTGCTCTGTGTTCACCAGTTCCCTTTTTAAAGGATTCCCTTACCTGCCCCCCTTGCCTTTATTTTGGGGTCTTCCTATACTTTTCTGTTTTGTGTCATTTTTGGGATTTTCTGGTTCTCTGATTGTTTGGGTTCTGATTTTCTTTTCCTCCGATTTGTACCCCGTTGCCCACTTACCGACTTGGCTTGTCTTATGTTTTTCTCTCTGCTCCCTTTTTGTCCCCGCGCGCCCGTTTGCTGCCAACCTTGCTTGCCTGACATTCCCCTTATTGTGTTTTTATTTGTTTGTCTTGTCTTGTTTCCCAGTATTCAGTGTATCTCTTTCTTTTTTGGGGGCCGCCCTTTTAAAAGGTGGGTTCCAAAAGGGCGGGGCAGGGGTTGGGACCACATCAGGCCTCACTTGTGTTTTTCTCGTGTGTCCCTGACGGTCCCTTACTTTAAAACAGGCCCAATCCCCGTCAACCCCCCGCTTTCAACTTAGCCCGACTTGTGGGTCACTGACCGTCGGGACGATTGCGCCCAAAAATTTCAGGCATGGCGGGGCTTATGAATCAAATTTTTCACAGCGTCTGGACGCCAAACGACCCCGATCCCGGACTAAACCCCATCTGGTCCCCCCCCCCTTTGGGGGATCCTAGCACCCGTCAAAATCTAAGATGCTGCACGGACGCTTCGTGGTAATCCTACAGTTTCCCGGGACTTTCCCGGAAAACGCACTATTTTTTTCGCTTAACTATTTTTCCACTGAGGCGGAAAAGTAAAATTGTTGTGTCTCTCCTTCGGCCCCCACCCCAGGAGGGGGCATTACGATCCCCCCTAAACCCCCGATGAATCATGGACAGATTTTTTTTAGCTCTAGGCCAGTTTATGATCCCCCAACCTGCAACATGGCAGAACCCACTGTTATCTATTCAGCAACCCCGTCCTCGGCCCGGGAAACTCTTTCAAGTTTCCGCCAATGGTGTACACTGACCGGGTGGTCTGACAACCCTCTAAAAACCCCCTTTTCGGGGCAGGCTGTCTATGTGTAAAAAGATTCTATGGTCACCACCCAACCCCTGAGACCCAAAATGATTTCATGCTTTAGCCTAACTATTCAGAAGCTAAGGAAACCGCGGGGAAAAAGCAAGGGGTTTGGGTTTCACTAAAAGTCAGGTTTTCCTGTAAAACCCCTCCTTCTAACTTCTGGAGATTTCTTCTTTTCCACCCCCTCTCTCTCTAAAAAACCCAGGGTGGGGGGGTTTGCATTATCGCTCCCAACCGAGGAACACCGGTTGGGAACGCTTTGGCCCTTTATTGGGGAAACCGGGACCATTTCTGGAAACTGCCCGCAGGCCCAAGTCACCCGAGAAACCCCAAAAGGCCTGAGCAATTTCCAGGAAAAAATCGATTACAGGCCCTTCAAACGTTAAAAAAATTTGTTTTGCCCGAACCTTGGTTTCTATTTCCCAAAGGGGTTTTGTTGCGGCTATGTTGACTCAGGTGCTGCAGCTTTTATCCGGGTTTGCTCAAGCCTTGGGGGGGGAATATTTCCCTTGGTTTTTCCCCTTTTAGCTTCAGTATCGATTCACCTCCCTAACCGGAGGAGAAAAAAATATCTATGCGAGATCACTTTAGATGTTGGAGTTCGCTACCCCAAAAGCTTTTTCCTTTTTTTTCTGGAGAAACTCACTGCGGATATTATTTTTTTTGGGGGACCCTGGCTCCGCCTCCTAATCCTGTGTTTGACTGGGGACCACCAAGTTTACAAATGGGGGGACCGTTGGTTCCCTTTTAAGGCGGCACCTTTTTGGATGTGCTGTATTTGATACTCATGACTTTTTTGAATGTAATTTCCGTTTTAATGGCGGGTTTTGATGGAGACGTGGGGATAAAAAGTCTCTGCACCGCCGGATGTTTGCACATAGACCCCCCCTTCCCGAGGGGGAACTCAACTATTCTGCCCCCGGGGTGAGAATCAGTTCCGAGATATTTGGGAAAAGAAAAAATTGTTTCTCCCGGGGGATTTTGCCACCCGGGGAATTCAGATCTTATGCCTCCTACAGACCACCAAATTCTCCCTTCCCAGCAGCCCCTTTTTTTCTTGAGATGGTTTCCACATCACGTATTCCGCCGTTACAGGGGTTAAACTAAATTTAATCCCCCATAAAGCGGCAAGTTGGGCTGGAGTCATAAACTCTAAAAAAAAGCCCAACTAAACAAATCGTAAAAAAACATCGACTCAGACCAAAAGTCCCTATTCGGTCCCGCATAAAATATACCCCAACGTAAAGGGGAAACTTCACAAAGCCCACCCTGGGAAAACCGGGGGGTCTTGGAGGGTCCGGGGGCCCCCCTAAAGGGGGGGGTACTGTTTTGACAGCCCCAGACCCCCCCCTTCGAGTTTGGTCGCCCCACGGGCCGTTTCGACGGAAACCGTGGTTTTTTTACATAATGCTTGTATTTATTTGGTTTTTCCTGGAAATGAGTCTTTTCCCTTCCTGTGGGTTTTTTTTGTGACTGGCCAACGCCCTGGGCCCGGAACCTCCAGACCCTTTTAGTTTTAAACTGTTTCCTCTTTTATTTACGCTTTGTTTCCCTTCCGCTTTTCTGTTCTTTCCACCTATCACCTCTGCTTGTGTTCACCATTCCCCATTAAGGATTCCCTTCCGTCCCCCGTCCTGTTATATTGGGTCTTTCCTATACTTCTGCTTTCCTGCCCATTGGGTTGGGTTTTTTGGTTCCCTGACTCTGCTTTTCTTCGACTGTTCTTTCCTCCTGATTTTTACCGCGTTTCCCGAAATTACCCCACTGGCTTGTCTTACGTTTTTTTTTCTCTGTCTCCCATTTTTTTAACCGCGTCCCGCTTTCTGCCCAAAACCCCTTGCCTGACTTCCCTTTTTTGTGTTTTTTTATTTTTTTTCGGTTTTTGTGTTCCCCCGTATTCAGTAGTCTTCAGCTTCTGGGGGGGGGCCGCCCCTTTAAGGAGTCGGGTACCCCCAAAAAAGGCAGGGACAGGGTTGGGAAACCCGCTCAGGGGCCTCACTCGTTTTCTGTGTTTCCCCGACTGGGGCCCTTACACGGGGTCTTCTTGTATCGGAGGCTTCTCTAGTCAGAAGGTCTCATAGAGGAAGATGAGAATGGCGCCGTGGAGGCTTCTCTTTTGGTTCCTGGTTGAGTAGTGCAGACAATCTCTGACTCGCCCTTTGGGGCTCTTGTGCTCCCGATATTGAGAACAACCATTGCACTGCATTGGGGGGGCCCCCCGGCTCTATTTTCGGAGCCCACGTTTCATGATGGAATAGCGTCCAGTGAAATAAGTTTCCCTCCTGTCAGCCTCCCATAAACATTTCTGCATGAATTACCCCCCGCCCTGGTAGCCAGACTGGAAAAAAAGTCACTGCCGAG
>JAODAL010060448.1:0-20890 GCA_025379985.1 Phyllomedusa bahiana | reverse complement strand
AAAGCACATTTCGTTCACCCGAAGACCCCAAATTTCACTTCTTTTTCCGAACGAATTTTTCCTGAAATTCAAAAAACGAATTCCACTTCTTTTAAAAATCAATTGCCCATCTTAGGGCCCCGCTGGCCCTATTATTGTACACCCCCCCTGCCTCTCTGTCATTGTTGGTTGCGTTCCCTTTGTTTTGAGAGTTTGGATTTTCAGTTGATTACCCAGTCCGTCCGTTCCCAATTCCTGCTTGCCTTTTTTTGCCCCCTTTCCCCTGATGTTTGCCCTCTTGCCCACGAACCTTGCCCCCTGTCGACCCCCTGCCTGCCCCCCACTATGCCTTGGATTACAATTTTTTACCAGCTTCCCCCGACCGTCATCACAAGCAAGTCACGTAGGGGTAGCGACCTGGTACCCTCTCCCGCAGCAAGTCCATCCCCTTTGCGGGGGGGCTCTGGTAATATGGGGGCTATTAGACCCCGTTCCTGGCGTGGTTAAAACTTCATCGCTTGCGGGGGCCAGCGAATCCACCAACCTTACAAAATTTAATTATCCCCAAAAAGTACTAATGAAAATTTACACTTTGCCCTTTCAAAAAGCAAGCCTTAACGGGATTGAAATGGAAAAATAAACCAAGTTATTGGATATCAAAAATGGATATGCAAAGCTAAAATATACATATATATGTACTGTAGTAAAGAATAATGAAAACTATATAAATTTGGTATGGCTGATATCGTACCAACCCACAGAATAACATGCCATTTATAACACACTTTGAGTTCCATACTATTGTAGGCTACATAGAAACGAGGCTTGTGGTTTTTATTGGTGCCCCTTCCCAACTATCCCTATATTTAATATTTTTCCAGTATGTATTTTTATTCCCAACAGTGCTGGGGAGGAGTGGCCCGTGTTTTGTGCTGGACACTTGAAAAAGTGGGGAGCCCCCCAGTCTAATAGATGGGTGTCACAATGGTTGAAGCCAGCATGGTGTACCACAGATCTATATTTATGGTACCCTTTAGTATCCCTTATTATATGAATTGTGTACCAGCAACCACCCCCCCCTGCACGAGGGTTTTGTGAGCGGTTGTTTTATTTGGGAACTTTCATTTTGCAAACTCCCCCTGCATTTATAAAAGAGGGATTTTCTGCATGCAGGTGTGAATAGGTGTTTAGTTTTTTGTGCGTTTTTCATCTTCTCAAAAATAGCTGCTCTGTGATTTGTTTCCCCGTTGCTAAAGGGCCCAGTTGCTAGCTTTCTGGGTCAAGTTTAGTTCGGCCATTGTGCTGTGAGCAAGCCCCTAAGAACTGGAGTTTTTTTTTTTATATAAAACTAAAAAGGATAATAAAAGGATATTGTTGCTACAATAACTTTCTTGTATCTGAAGATGAAGGCCTTCAAACATTGTTGTTGTTATTATCTCACTTCCTGGATGATTTTAGCACTCCCAGCTTATCTATGTTTTATTAAATATTTGCATTCCCCATGAAATAATGCTGGAGAATGATTTCTGTATTGTGCTGTTTCTTTGTTATTCCACCTGAAAATATATGAATAAATTGACAACAGTGCATTATCATTCCTCTTGTCAATAGTGTGTGTCCCTTCACAGCCTGACACTGTCAACTCTAATTTATTCAGTGTTTGATTGTGTAAGGACATGTCCTATTGACAGTTTATCAATCTATTCATACACTCCCGTTAGGAATAAAAGAGGAAAATCACAAGAAAAGATTCCCTAGAAGTATTTATTAAAACAGACATATCAGGATAGATGAAGTATCTTTTATCACTGTAAAATGAAATACTATAAATAACATACTAAAGTTTCCATCCCTTGCCATCTTAAATATTTCTTCTTGCTCCAAAAATGAGCATTTATTTTTTTTTAGTGACTGTTAAACCTCCTATAGGGCTGTGAGCTGGATCCACTGCAAGGTTAACCTCCTTGCCTACTATAAAGAGGTCTCATCAAGATTGTACAGGCAAAAACCTGACCCAAAGATGAAGATGTGACTAAAGTCTGCATGACTCAAAACCAGCCCCTGGCAAAGGTGGAGCCAACCTATTCAAAGTCAGCTGACTCCTGAGCTTGGGGATCCTTCTCCTCTTATCTAGAATCTTACTTATTATTGACCAGCAAATCTGCTCCCTTACAAACCATTGTCTTTTAGCTAAAAGGTAGGTTCCAAACACCATGAGGTCTCTTTACCAAACCTCCCATCAACCCAAATCCTGGTCAAACAAATGCCCACATTTTTCATTGAAACTGACACTCATAACACTAGAGGACTAGTGGCTTCTCCCTCTTCAGATCACCCAGCCAACTTTATTGCCATAGTAAATAGGGCAGACCCTGCAAGACAACTGCTCAGAATTATTTCTTAACATAATAATAGTCCTTTGTAATAAAATAAATAATTTCACCTAAGGAGTCTAACAACTCACAAAATTCATTGGCATGACAAATAAATCAACCATATTTGAAATAAGGACTCATAATAATCTAAAAGACTTCTATAACATCCTTAAAGAGAACCTGTCATATTGAACACACTATCAGATTTGCCAGCAGCATGTTATAGAGCAGGAAAACTGATGTAATTTGCTGGGGAAAGAGTCCAATGGGCACTTTTAGCAGTCTCTGTATACACACTCATAGAAAGAAGGCTGTCAGTAACTTAAAAGACCACCCATTGGACTCCCTAACAAAAAATGATCAGAAATTTAAATGAATAAACAGTTCCTGATAGAAGTTCTGTCGCTTATCCATGTTGTGGAAACCAAAGCTTATAACCTGACTTAAAATTCATCCATTGGTTTTAGAAAAGACTCATATGAAAGCTGAAACCCTCCCAAATGAGTTTTTTTTTAACAAAAATAAATTTGCTTCACTGCCGAAATATTGATCATGTAAGGAACACAGAAAGGTCAGATTTTGGCAAGACAAAAGTTTTGTCGCCTTGTTATATAATGCACTCAATCCTAGTTTGCAGCCTCACCTGTGCTCACTAATTGATTGGTTAATTAGTGGGTGTGTATAAAAAGAACTCCAGCACTCCAGACCTTCACTTGAACCGCAATTTGACCTCTGACAACATGCCAAAAATCCACCCTGGGCCAAAGCCTTGATTATCAAGAGGCTGAAGACCAGATCCACTGCAGAGGTGACTGGCACCTTTAATGTGTCTCAGCATCAAATACAAAGAATTAAAAAAAAGATTTGAAGAGACTGGAGATGTTTTTGACAAAACATTGTCTCTCAGCTAAAAGGTAGGTTCCAAACACCATGAGGTCTCTTTATCAAACTTCCCATCAACCCAAATCCTGGTCAAACAAATGCCCACATTTTTCATTGAAATTGACACTCATATCACTAGAGGAGTAGTGGCTTCTCCCTCTTCAGATCACCCAGCCAACTTTATTGCCATAGTAAATAGGGAAGACCCTGCAAGACAACTGCTCAGGAGGAACGTTTGTTGGTTCGAAAATCAAAAGCCAGCCCCTCTTCCACTTCAGCACAGCTCCAACAGGCCTGGTCACCTTAAGTCCCTGTGTAAACTAGAACAGTTTGTAGGATTCTGTCTCAAAATGGCCTCCATGGTCGAATCAGTACCCAGAAGCCAGCACTTAACAAAATGCAATTAAAAAAACATGTGGCATTTGCCAAGGCCCACAGCCTGCTAAACAGATGGACACTGGAAAAGTGGCAGAGGGTGGATTTCTCAGATGAATCTTCAGTTGAATTACACCACAGCTGTCGCAAATACTGCAGGAGACCGAATGGATCCAAGATACACCCAGAAAACAGTTAAGTTTGGTGGTGGAAAGATCATGGTCTAGGGTTACATTCAGTATGGGGGTGTGCAAAACATTTGCAAGGTGGAAGGCAATATCAATAGCCTAAAATATCAAGAAGTATTAGCTACCTCTTACATTCCTTATCATAAGAGGGGTCAAATTTTGCAGCAGGATGGTTCTCCATCTCATATAACCATCTCTACATCAATGTTCCTCAAGGCAAAGAAGATGAAGGTGCTCCAGGACTGGCCAGCCCAGTCACCATACATGAACATCATTGAGCATGTTTGGGGTAGGATAAAAGATGAAGCTTGGAAGACAAAACCAAATAATCTTGA
This sequence comes from Phyllomedusa bahiana, assembly GCA_025379985.1. Lineage (NCBI taxonomy): Eukaryota > Metazoa > Chordata > Amphibia > Anura > Hylidae > Phyllomedusa > Phyllomedusa bahiana. The sequence continues at coordinate 16,756 of JAODAL010060448.1, read as the reverse complement.
CGAACTCTGGGAGGCATGTAAGACTGGATTCTCTGCTATTCCTGATGTCTTCATCAATAAATTGTATGAATCATTGTCAAAACTCATGGATGCATTCCTTTAATCTCATGGAAGTCACACAAAATATTAAAAATGGCTCTAATAGCACCACAACTTCAATCACCAATGTTATGAAACAGATATTTGTATTTGAAGTGAATTATTTGTTTGATTTTCACATTACTTTCTGTGGACGACAAAACTTTCGTCTTGCTAAAATTTGACCTGTGTTCCTTAAATGATCAATATTTCAGCAGTGAAGCAAATTTATTTTTGTTAAAAAACCTCATTTGGGAGGGTTTCAGTGTTCATATGAGTCATTTCTAAAACAAATGGATGAATTTTAAGTCAGGTTATAAACTTTGGTTTCCACAACATGGATAAGCGACAGAACTTCTGTCAGGGTCTGTATTACAAATTCTACTGAATCTTTCAACACAAAACTATATATATATATATATATATATATATATATATATTAATATATAAATTATATTATATACATAATATATATATATATATATATATATATATATACTTTCGATATATATTATACTATAAATATAAATATATATATATATAAAAAAATATATAAATATATATATCTATATATATATATATAATATATATATATATATAAATATATATAATATATATAATATACTAATATATATTATATATAATAATGTCTACCCAGCTCCTCTGGCCTTACATCTTGCTGCTGGCAGATCTGATCGCATGTTAACCTTCCTCTAGTGTTAGGGTCGTGACCGACCCGTTTTAGGTTTTAAATGCATAAAAATTCTACATACATTTGTTTATTGCATCAAGACTTTTTGACTTTTTCAGGAACTTATTTTTAAACAAAATAAAATAAAATAAAACTATTTTACTAAATTGTAAAATGCTCTTATTAAAATTATAACATTTGTGTTGTTGGGGTCAATTTCGACCCATGTCTAATATAAGAGTAAAAAAAACAATAATAAGTCCCAAAACTGAACTCGTAAACACAATATAAACCAACAGCACACAGCCAGCTCTACCTCCAACAACTTGAGTTAGGGAAATGTCCAGGCATGTTATGGCCAAATCAGCTTACAGTTGGTACTTTGCAGAGTATACATCTTCAGTTTACACCATGCAACAATGAGGAGAAGATTAGATGCAAGCCAAATTCTGGATTATATATTGGATGATAATGAATCAGAGGACACACAGCAGCAAACTGATACAGATGAACAGGTTCCTGAGGAGGAAGATGATGTGGAGTATCAACCGGAAGACACAGACAGTTCTGATCAGACTGATGAGGAGGTCACCAGTGCTGAAGCTGCTCCCGATTAAAGATTCAAATCCAAAAGTGGCAAGATCATTTGGAGCTCAGTACCTCCAGATGTACATGGCAGGGCAGATGCTGCAAATGTCATAAAAATTACCCCTGGGATCATAAGGTTTGCTGTGACAAGAGTAAGTGACATTAAGACATGTTTTGATCTGTTTATGCCATTGTCAATAAAAAAAAGTCATTATTGCTATGACAAACCTTGAAGGAAAAAAAGTCCATGGCAACATGTGGAATGACCTTCATGATGATGACCTGGATGCCTACATTGGTGTTCTTCTCCTTGCTGGAGTGTACAAATCCAGCAATGAGGCCACTGATAGTCTCTGGGACGCATCGACAGGCAGGAATATTTTCCGGGCAACAATGTCACTTCAAAAGTTTCAAATGATATCAAGAGTCCTCAGATTTGACAACAGAGACACCAGAACAAAATCTGACAAACTTGCTCCCATTAGGGATGTTTGGGAGAAATGGGTGCAGCTCCTTCCACTGATGTTCAACCCAGGGCACGAAGGTGACAGTAGACGAACGTTTTCTCCCTTTCCACGGAAAATGCCCCTTCCAGCAATACATGCCAAGTGAGGCCAGGCAAATACGTCATAAAAATCTGGGCAGCCTGTGATGCAAAAACAAGCTATGCATGGAATCTACAGATTTACACAGGCAAGTCTGCAAGCGGCATCCCTGAAAAAAAACAAGGAAAACGTGTAGTCCTCGATATGACTACTGGACTGCAGGGTCACAACATTGCTTGTAACAATTTTTTTTACCAGCTATGACCTTGGACAAGAACTTCTCAGAGGAAAATCACCATGGTGGGCACAAGTGAAAAACAAACAAACCTGAGCTGGCCCGCTGAATTGTTGCAGATGAAGGACAGGGCTCCATTTCCTCAAAGTTTGTTTTTTTTTACAGACACCACCACTGCTGTTTCATACTGCCCCAAAAAACGAAGGAATGTGGTACTGATGTCCACAACTTCACAAAGATGCATGCTGTGTCATCAGGAAGTGACAAAAAGCCCAGAATCATCCTGGACTATAACAAAAACAAAGGAGGAGTCGACAACCTGGACAAGCTGACTGCCACCTACACTTGCCAGCGAATGACTAGGAGATGGCCAATGGTTGTATTTTCCTACATCCTTGATGTGTCAGCATACAATGCATTTTTGTTATGGACCCACATTCACCAAGGATGGAAAGCAAAGAAAAAAAACAAGCGGAGGATGTTTCTTGAGGAACTAGGAAGATCCCTTGTCAAGGCGCACATTGACCCAAGGGAACGGGTGCCCCGAGACCCAGCCGCTGCAGCCGACAACTCCAGAGCTCAACAAGTGCTTTGCCCACACCCACAGCAACACAAAGAGCATCATCACCAGCATCCTCCTCAACCAGGCCTGCCTCAACATCAACCACAACAGCCACAACCCAAGTGAGACCACCTGATTCTAAAAGAAAGAGGTGTAAGGTCTGCCCTAGCAATAAGGACAGAAAGACAAACACATCGTGCTTCGCCTTCCAAAAATACCTCTGCAAAGAACACACAAAAAGTGTCACTTTTTGCCACACATGCATCTAAATACTAATGCATCTAAAAACTAGTACTTGATTTCTGTTGATTTGCTTGATTGATTGTTGTTTGTTTGTTTGACCTAGAAAAGCTACTTTCTATTATTATTGCTATTAATCTTAATATAATTTTCATCTTTTATTTGTATTAAAGTTCTATAACAAAAAAAAATCTGTTTTTTGCCTTTTTCATAAAGTAGTTAGAAATGGGTCAAAATTGACCCGTAACACCATAGATGTTAGTAGAGTTAATAATATAAAATATATATGTGTATATTTTTTTATATTTAAGAAATGTGTTCTAAAACCCTTCAGTAATAGTCAGGTAATATAACAAACTTTTTAAAGTTTATATTATTCTCTTGAGGTTCATTTGACAATATTTTTTATATTGAAAATGAAGGGTACGCTCTCAAATGAAAGGCCCAGGGGGCCACAACAAAAATATTAAAATCAATCCTTCCTTGGATGAGAAACCCTAACAAGGTAACTAAGAGGTAAGCAACAAATTGGATCATAAATAACTGTTTTTAGGGTATCCTATGGGTGATTTAAGACGCGGGTCAAAACTGACCAGTTAACATAAGAAAGAGTAACAGAAAGCTAACACTAGAGGAAGGTTAAGTGTAACAAGTTCCCTTTATCAAAATAGAGTTATACAAACCTAAACTGGCAGGCATGAAGAATAGGTATCAAGTGTACCCAGAATCTATTTCCAACTCTGAATACATTTCCCCTGTGAATATTTGAAAGGCTTATATTCTACAGACCACCAGAAGTGCTGACAATTGAAAGAGTTCATGGGTTCCAAATCCCTCCTGTAGCAAGAATAAATTTTGCCAACAGGTGTATTTTTTTTTAATTGTCTCTGCCTTATCTTGGCAATAAAATAAACAAACACTCCAGACAACAACATGTTGCCTATTACTTTGCAGCTGAGACATGTCTGTGATGAATGCATTCTCTGCTCTTATCTTTGGATGTGGAAAGGATTTCAACTGGCTCCACTGAGCCTATTCTTTTGCCACCTTGGAACAATTTGGATTATTTGGGCCTATCCTTTCTCCCAATCTTGGATGAAACCTTTAAAATAACCGGTGGTACATGCAACGGTTGTCACCTTCTCTCCTAATGTTCTCTGCAATCAAAGAACCTGTAACTGAATCTATAAGAATAACGTACAAAGCATTTGTCTCCACTTTGGTTTCCAGAATTCCAGTGGTTATGTCCTCCCAGTTTCTTTCCTCCAGCCCATGATTCCCCCTTATCAGAACTATCAGTCATGGTTAATGGTTCCAGATCTGCAAGTCCACTGCCTTAAGATAACCTATGACTGCACCCTGTCTTTTAAACCACACATCCAAAAAATATTGCTGCATGCCTTCATCATCTCTCATCTGGAATAACATAACAGTCTTCTTGATAGACTCTCATTTATCACCACTGTGTCCCTCCAATTAACTTTCAACTATGCTGCCCATTATATGGATTTTCTCACCACAATGATTAGCTTTCAACACATTGGGAAAGGTATTCTAAGACTTTCACTTAATACATTGCTCTTTTAATATTTCCCTGTTTAGGAGATAAGAACTATTTATCTACTCTGAGTGCACACAAGTATCTGTAAGTTATCTCCTTATCTCCCTATCTGATTAGACAGAGAGCATGGAGTGAGGTCACCATGGTCAGAGTGAGCAGTCTTTGTCTCAAGCTAGATTAGCTTGTTTACTTTTGATAAGCAGTCACTTTCACTTTTTGAAGTAGCTTTGTTTTTCTACAGATTAGATCTCCTGCACTTTTGTCACTGCAACACCCAATTAGTTATACAGGAGCTAAATATGCTAATCACTTCTATAGAGCCATTCATAGCCTGACCAGACAGTGTGAGTATGAAGCTGCCTGTGACTCTGTGAAACAAGATGTTTAGAAAAAGTATTTAAATCATATCTCCTCTCATTTCTCCTTGGCCTTTCTCCTCTGTCAATCTCTTCATTGGCTACCTGGGCTCATATTTTGTATTCTTTTGTCTGCTCTTCACACAAAGGCCTCCAAAACTTCTCCTTGTGCATTCCTCATACTCTGAAACTGGATCCCCCAACACTTTTAAAGCTTTCAAATGCAACCTGAAGCCTCATCATTATTGGGATACCTTTATTCTACCTAATTATATTCTACCTCATTTAATTAAGTTAAAGTTCCAATTTCCAATATGTTTTATTAGTTTTACAATATTGCTAGTGAACTACTTTATAATAATACAAACATTGATATATCCATTATAGTTATTAGAGATGGGCGAATTTCTCAAAAATTCGGTTCGCTCACTTCGCCGAATTTCCCGACAAAAATAACTTCGGTCCGAATTATTTCGGGACGAATCACGTTAAAAAACAGCTATTTCCAGGTTGCACAGAGCCTGCAGGGTGCTGTAGAACGTTGTGCCATGCTTAAATATGCAGAGGGAGCTTGGTTTGGTCTTCATACAATGTTGTGTTTTAGTATGACACGCACATGACTGCCGCCGCTATTAGAATCGCTTCACTATAAAATTCCCTGGGCACTTAAGAGGGCAAAACTGACCAAAAAACTGAAGGGGGAATGTAGCCTGATAAAGTCATGGCAGCGCCCAGCTGGAAAAAAACAAGCTGAGAGCTTTGGTGGCAAACATCAGTGACAGAGTGTGGGGGTGATGGCGGCACCACAGCAGCATGATGTCAAGAGTGGCACAATGAATTCTGGAGGTGGCAAAAACGGGAAAGTAGGCACAGAGTGGCACAATGACACAGTGTGGAGTTGACGGCATCAACAGCAGCAGCAGCATGAGGTCAGACAGGGGCACAATGACACAGTGAGGAGGTGGCAAAAACAGGAGTAGGCCACAGAGTGGCAAAATGACAGGGAGTGGAGGGCACGGCAGCAGCCACAGCCGCAGCATGAGGTCAGGGAGTGGCACAATGACATTCTGGAGGTGGCAAAACAGTAGTTGCCCACGAGTGGAACAATGACAGGAGTGGAGGTGACGGCGGCAGCAGCATGAGGTCAGACAGTGGCCAATGACATTTGGAGGTGGCAAAACTGGAGTGGGCCAACAGAGTGGCACAATGACTGAGAAGGGAGTGACGGCGGCAGCAGCATGAGGTCGGCAGTGGCACAATGACATTCTGGTGGTGGAAAAAACTGTAGTAGGCCACAGAGTGCACAATGACAGAGAGTGGAGGTGACGGCGGCAGCAGCATGAGGTCAAACAGTGGCACAAGACATTCTGGAGGGGGCCCAAAAACTGGAGTAGGCCAAGAGTGACCAAATACAGAGAGTGGAGGTGACGGCAGCAGCAGCATGAGGTCAGACGGTGCACAATGACATTCTGGAGGTGGCAAAACAGTAATGGGCCACAGAGGGGCACAATGACAGAGAGTGGAGGTGACGGTGGCAGCAGCATGAGGAAGACATGGCACAATGACATTCTTTTGGTGGAAAAAACAGAGTAGGCCACAGAGTGGCACAACGACAGAGTGGAGGTGACAGTGGCAGCAGCATGGGGTCAGACAGGGGCCCACAAGACATTCTGGAGGTGGCAAAAACTGGAGTAGGCAACAGAGTGGCACAATGACGGGGGGTGGAGGTGACAGCGGAAGGACAACAGCATGAGGTCAGAGAGTGGCACAATGACACAGTGTTAGGTGCCCACAGAAAGCAACAACATCACAGCAGCATGAGGTCAGGAGTGGCACAATGACACATGTAAGGGTCACGACAGCGCAGCAATGAGGTCAGGCAGTGGCACAATGACATTCTGGAGGTGGCAAAAACTGGGTGGCCACAGAGTGGCACATGACCAGAGAGGGGAGGTGACGGTGGCAGCAGCATGAGTCAGACAGTGGCACAATGACACAGTGTGGGTGTCAGGCACCAGCACAGCGCAGCGCATGAGGTCATAGAGTGGACAATGACAGAGTGTGGAGGTGGGTGGCAATACCAGTCCCTGGAAAGATGAAAGATGGAAAACAGTCACAGATGTGTGGCTGAGGGGGGGGTGGCGGCATCAGCATAGTGGCTGAGGCAGGTAGTTTTGAACCGAGACTCATTTCTCACAGTTTGGATGAGGCGTCATGGCTGATGTAGTCTGACGCCTAAGGCATTGGTGTGTGGAAATCCTGGCCGATCCACGCCTGATTCATCTTGACAAACGTCAGTCGTTCCACATTTCCCGTCGACAAGCGGGTTCACCTTGGGGTAACGATGGCCCCCGCCGCACTGAATACCCGCTCTGATGCCACACTACTGGCCGGGCAGAACAGCTTGTCCACTGCAAACTCGGCAAGTTGCAGCTATACATCCAGTTTGGCTGCCCAGTAGTCTAGCGGATCTTCTAACTGGGGTGTCAGACTGCTGTCTAAGTAGGCCACCACCTGTTGGTTCAGGGACTGCTCCAGGTCCTGCTGCTGCTGCTGCTGGCGACTACCCTCCTCACTAGGCGGGTGAAGGAAGCTGCTCATCAGTGACTCCAGACTTAGGTTGCTGCTGATGGAGCTGGTACTGCTCCTACCCCCCCACCTTCCCCCAGCAGCCGCGGCAGTAGGACGTGAGGGCTGAAGAACCCCCCGGTCAGACCTGTCAGAGGAGGGACGATGCCGCACATAGGCAGCGGCCATCTGACTACGGAGGATTTCCCTATAGTATTTGAGTTTGTCCTCCCTCTCAATAGCTGGGAAAAAGGCTCCCATTTTGGACCGGCAGCGAGGATCCAATAGGGTGGAGAGCCAGAAGTCATCCCTCTGCCGGATGCTCACTATTCGGCTGTCACTAGCCAGGCAAATCAGCATGCTGCGGGCCATCTACCCAGGTGACTCCGAGGGGCTCCCTGCCTCCATCTCCACTGTATGCTGCCACGGTGCTTGCGGGTCATCTGCCTCGTCTTCCTCATCTCCATCTACCTCCTCCAGCTGCTCCTGCTCCTCCTCTCTTGTCACCTGGGTAGAAAATCCACTAATTTCACCAGACAATTCTTCTGCTCCAATGTCCTCCTCCTCCTCTTCCTCCTCCATTTCAGTCCCCACCGGACTCATGTGGCCGTGAGATGTAGTCGCCACGTCTCCAGTCTCCTGCCCAGACAGATTTTTCAGCATCTGTTCCAGGACATGAAGCAGTGGAATGACGTTATTCATCCCGTAGTCCTGGCGACTGACAAATAACGTGGCCTCCTCGAATGGCCTCAACAAACGACAGGTGTCACGCATGAGCTGCCACTGGCTGACATCAAAGTTACACAAGGGAAGTACTCCGGTCCGCATGGATCATCAAAAAATCATTAATGGCCTTTCTCTGTTCATTCAGTCGGTCCAACATGTGCAGGCTGGCATTCCAATGGGTGGAAACATCGCATATCAGAGTGTGTTGGGGGAGGCCGTTCTGCCGCTGCAACTCGAGGAGGGTGTTCCTGGCTTTGTACTAATGGATAAAGTGCATGCACAGTTTCCTGGCCATTTTCAGAAACCTTTTCACAACCAGATTTAACACATGCGCCATGCAGGGCGCATGGACCATCCCTCCTCGGTGCAGCGCGGACACCATGTTACTCCCATTGTCCGTCACCATGGTTCTGATTTGCAGTTAGCGCAGAGAAAGCCACACATCGATTTCTTGCTGCATGAGCAGTTCCTCCCCTGTGTGACTTCGTTCGCCGAGGCAAGCCAGGTGTAGAACTGTGCGACACCGCTGTGCCCTACACATGTGGTATGATGGAAGCTGAGATGGTGGTGGTGGTGGAGAAGGAGGAGGCGGACATTGGCGCAACAGCAGCAGTTTGACAACGTGGAGGAAAAAGCGGCATCTCCTGTCCAAGTTGTTGGTGTGCCTGGGCAGGAAGCACATTCACCCAGTGGGCCGTAAAAGAAATGTACTGGCCCTGACCGTAGTTACAGCTCCAGACGTCCGTGCTGCCATGCACCTTGGAACAAACCGATAAGCTCAAGGACTGGCCCACTTTCTGTTCTACATATTTATGAAGTGCTGGTACTGCCTTTTTGGAAAAGAAATTACGGCTTGGAACTCTCCATCTCGGCTCGGCACAAACCATTAGTTCTCTGAATGGTGCAGGGTCCACCATTTGGAAAGGGAGGGACTGCAGTACCAACAACTTGGACAGGAGCACGGTCAGCTGCTGCACCTTAGGATGGTTGGACGCATACTGTTGTCTATTTGCAATCGCCTCGCTGAATGACTGCTGGCGCCATGAGTAGCGAAGAGCAGGAGCATCTGGACCGGGAGATGATGTCAAAGAGAAACAGCTCCCTTCTGCAGAGGTGGTGGAGCCTTGACTGGCTGCAATGGCATGCGTGCCACTGGGCGCTGCTGCTGCTGTTGCTGCGGCGGCAGGATGGACCACCACATCTGAGCCACGTTTCTCCCAGGCCACCGGATGGTGACGCTGCATGTGTTGACGCAGGGCCATGGTGCCAACGTTAGCTCCCTGGCCACGCTTCACTTTCTGCCCACAGATTTTACATATACCCATATTCGGCTCCTCCGGTGTCTTAGCAAAGAACTGCCACACCGCCGAGTAGCTGATTTTACCGCCAACACTCCGCACTGAGTGTCTTCTGCCGCCGCTGCCTCGCTGAGCCCCTGTGCCACTACTTTCTTGGACCTGCGAAGCGGGTTTTTTACCCCGTGGCCGCTTGGCTCCCGACCTCACATTGCTGCTACCCTGCTGACTCACGGCCACACAACCCACTTGCTGGCTGTGCCGCTGCCTGACGCGCAAGCTGACGCCCTCTTCTCCTGACGATGATGGAGCCCTTGCTTTACCCGGCTCCCAAGTGCGGTCGGCTACATCATCATCAATTTGTGTTTCATCGTCACTGCTGTCCTCATCACCAGTCTTGGTCTCGGTCATGCCACTCTCCACATCTATACTTTGCCGCCTACTGCAAGAGGCAGGGGATATTGGCCCCATTTCTTCGCTGCCAAGTAGCTGCTGACTGCCCTCCTCAAATTGTTCATCCTCGCTATATAGTGGTGCTGAGCCCAGACCACATAGTAGATCTCTGGCTGAGGGAACCGGATGGGACAGAGGCGGGTTGAGGACAGGTGAGGGCCGCTGACCCGCTCCCGGGCCATGCCAACTAAGGGTTGTGTTTGATGTTCCCACCGACTCTTGGCTGGGGTTGTCAGATGTCATCTGGGAGGAAGTGGATGACCTAGTCAACCAATAAAGAACCATTGGGTTGCTGAACAACACACGACCGCTAGATGACAGCGGCAGTTGTGGCCTCACCGAGTGACCCCTGCTGCGACGTCCCCGTGCTGTGCTGCGACCTGGGCCTGCTCCAGGACTGTTTGTGCCAATTCCACTTGCAGGGGAAGAGCCTGCCACCTCTCTGTCTGACATACTGTTTGTTCTAAAATGTACAGACACTGTTTAATGAAGATATCTGTATATGATAAATACACACCCTGTATTTGTCTCTATATGAACCCAGTAACAAGCTTGGGTAACCCTTGGATATAAATTGCGCTCCACAAATGGGCAGGAAAAATTGACTTGTATGTGCCGTTTAAAAACTCGGTGTATTTTACTGAATGTAAAAGCACAAACAGGCTTAATTAACCTTCGGATATGAATTATGCTACAGAATTTCTTCTGTAGCGGTGAAAAAGAAAGTTTATTTTACTGAGTACAACTTCAGAAAAATACTTCGTTAACCCTTGGATGTAAATTGCGCAAAAGAATTGAGCAGCCACAAACTACCAGCTTTGTAGCGTGTTACAATGGTGTGTATTTTACGCTACACAACAAGAGAAAAAATTGTAATTAACCTTCGCTTGTGAATTATGCTACAGGAAAAATGTATTTTTTGGCGGTGAAAAAGACGGTTTCTTTTAGTCACCACAGCAGCAGAACAACGCTTAATTAACCCCTGGATGTAAATTGCGCCAAACAATTGAGCAACCACAAACTACTAGCTTTGTAGCGTGTTACAATGGCGTGTTTTTTACGCTACACAACAAGAGAAAAAATTGTAATTAACCTTTGCTTGTGAATTATGCTACAGGAAAAATGTATTTTTTGGCGGTGAAAAAAAGGTGTTTTTGAGTCACCACAGCAGCAAAACAACGCTTATTTAACCCCTGGATGTAAATTGCGGCAAACAATTGAGCAACCACAAACTACTAGCTTTGTAGCTTGTTACAATGGCGTGTTTTTGACGCTATACAACAAGAGAAAAAATTGTAATTAACCTTTTGTTTGTGAATTATGCTACAGGAAAAATTTATTTTTTGGTGGTGAAAAAAACGGTTTCTTTGAGTCACCAAAGCAGCAGAACAACGCTTAATTAACCCCTGGATGTAAATTGCGCCAAAGAATTGAGCAACCAAAAGTGGTATTTGTATTGTAAAAACGCTGTTTCTTTAAATGAATACAACAGGAACAGGCTTAGATCCCCCTTGGATATTCAATGTGCTGTGAGCAGACAGCATTAAAATGTATATGCAGCTGCACTGGACGCACACTGGACTTCAGATCCAATACCCCACAAAATCAGAAATAGAATGTTAAGAGAAGCAGTCCTGAGACAAGCTGAGACACCTCCCAAAAATCGCTGTATAAAAATCAGTTCTTCAGCAAGAGCTATTACAAGCAGCAGCGGCAGCACCTTTCCTAATCAGTACAGTGAGAGCAGTGTGAGCTGCCAGGGTCGCGCCCGAACTTATATAGTGCGGTGACGTCACAGAATCCCGCCGGTCTCTGATTGGCTTAATCTCTGCACATGTCATTCAGGCTATGCCCTTCTTCCTCCCAGAGTTCTTTGCCCCATGTAACGCCATGTGCTCGCAGCCATTTTATCAATCAAAAGCACACTTCGTTCACCCAAAGTACCCCAAACTTCGATTTCGTTCAGAACCGAAGTTTTCCTCAGATTCTAAACGAATTCCACTTCGTTAGAATCAATTCCCCCATCTCTAATAGTTATGTTATTTCTTCGAAGACTCTGTACACGTCTGGTATCATTAAGCTTCTTTATGACAAGTTTAATACTTGAAGATTTATCTTTTATGCTAATGTATTACTCTGATGTATCTCTACTGGCCTTACTGTATTTGTTCTAACTATGCTTATGGTTGATGGACAATGCATAATTAGAGATGGGCGAATTTCTCAAAAATTCGATTTGGTCACTTCAACGAATTTTCAGACAAAATTCGTTTCGTTCCGAATTACTTCGGCACGAATCGCGTTAAAAAGCAGCTATTTCCAGGCTGCACAGAGCCTGCAGGGTGCTGTAGAGCATTGTGCCATGCTTAAATATGCAGAGGGAGCTTGGTTTAGTCTTCATACAATGCTGTGTTTTAGTATGACACGCAGATGACTGCCGCCGCTTTTATAATCGCTTCACTATAAAATTCCCTGGGCACTTAAGAGGGCAAAACTGACCAAAAAACTGAAGCGGGAATGTAGCCTGATAAAGTCATGCCAGCAAAAGCTGGAAAAAAGCAAGCTGAGAGCTCAGGTGGCAACATTAGTGACAGAGTGTGGAGGTGACGGCGGCAGCCACAGCAGCATGAGGTCAGGCAGTGGCACAATGACATTCTGGAGGTGGCAAAACAGGAGGAAGCCACAGAGTGGCACAATGACTGAGAGCAGAGGTCACGGCGGCAGCAGTATGAGGTCAGGCAGTGGCACAATGACATTCTGGAGGTGCCAAAATAGGAGGAAGCCACAGAATGGCACAATGACTGAGAGCGGAGGTCACGGCGGCAGCAGCATGAGGTCAGGCAGTGGCACAATGACATTCTGGAGGTGGCAAAACAGTATTAGGCCACAGAGTGGCACAATCACACAGTGTGGAGGTCACAACAGCAGCAGCATGAGGTCAGGCAGTGGCACAATGACATTCTGGAAGTGGCAAAACAGTATTAGGCCACAGAGTGGCACAATCACACAGTGTGGAGGTCACGGCGGCAGCAGTATGAGGTCAGGCAGTGGCACAGTGACATTCTGGATGTGGCAAAACAGGAGGATGCCACAGAGTGGCACAATGACTGAGAGCTTAGGTCACGGCGGCAGCAGCATGAGGTCAGGCAGTGGCACAATGACACAGTGTGGAGGACATGGCAGCGGCCACAGCAGCAGCATGAGGTCAGACAGTGGCACAATGACACAGTGTGGATGTCACGGCAACAGCAACAGCAGCAGCAGCATGAGGTCATAGAGTGGCACAATGACAGAGTGTTGAGGTGGGTGGCAATACCATTCCCTGGTAAAGATGGTGGTAGGCAGATGGAGAAACTGTCAGCAGATGTGTGGCATCAGGCGGGTGGCGGCATCAGAATAGTGGCTGAGGCAGGTAGTTTGAACCCAGACTGACGCCTAAGGCATTGGTGTGTGGAAATCCTCGCCGATCCACGCCTGATTCATATTGACAATGGTCAGTCGTTCAACATTTCCCGTGGACAAGGGGGTTCTCCTTGGGGTAACGATGGCCCCCGCTGCACTGAACACCCGCTCTGATGCCACACTACTGGCCGGGCAGGACAGCTTCTCCACTGCAAACTCGGCAAGTTGCGGCCACACATCCAGTTTGGCTGCCCAGTAGTCCAGCGGATCTTCTAACTGAGGGGGCAGAGTGCTGTCCAAGTAGGCCACAACCTGTTGGTTCAGGGACTGCTCCAGGTCCTGCTGCTGCTGGCGACTGCCCTCCTCACTAGGCGGGTGACGGAAGCTGCTCATCAGTGACTCCAGACTTAGGTTACTACTGATGGAGCTGGTACTGCTCCTACCCCCCCACCTTCCCCCAGCAGCCGGGGCAGTAGTACGTGAGCGCTGAGGAACCCCCCGGTCAGACCTGTCAGAGGAGGGACGATGCCGCACATAGGCAGCGGCCAACTGATTACGGAGGATTTCCCTATAGTATTTGAGTTGGTCTTCCCTCTCAATAGCTGGGAAAAAGGCTCCCATTTTGGACCGGTAGCGAGGGTCCAATAGGGTGGAGAGCCAGAAGTCATTCCTCTGCCGGATGCTGACTATTCGGCTGTCACTAGCCAGGCAAATAAGCATGCTGCGGGCCATCTGTACAAGTGACTCCGAGGGGCTCCCTGCCTCCATTTACACCGTATACTGCCACGGTGCTTGGGGGTCATCTGCCTCATCTTCCTCATCTCCATCCACCTCCTCCAGCTGCTCCTGCTCCTCCTCTCTTGTCACCTGGGTAGAAAATCCACTCATTACAATGCTTCTGCTCCAATGTCCTCCTCCTCCTCCATTTCAGTCCCCACCGGACTCATGTGGGAACGAGATGTAGTCGCCACGTCTCCAGTCCCCTGCCCAGACAGATTTTTCAGCATCTGTTCCAGGACATGAAGCAGTGGAATGACGTTATTCATCCCGTAGTCCTGGCGACTGACAAATAACGTCGCCTCCTCGAATGGCCTCAACAAACGGCAGGTTCACGCATGAGCTGCCACTGGCTGACATCAAAGTTACACAGGGGAGTACTTCTGTCTGCCTGGATCATCAAAAAATCGTTAATGGCCATTCTCTGTTCATACAGTCGGTCCAACATGTGCAGGCTGGAATTCCAGCGGGTGGAAACATCGCATATCAGAGTGTGTTGGGGGAGGCCGTTCTGCCGCTGCAACTCGAGGAGGGTGTTCCTGGCTTTGTACGAATGGATAAAGTGCATGCACAGTTTCCATTTCAGAAGTTCTGAAGATCGGGGGAAGACTTCAGGAACCTTTTCACAACCAGATTGAACACGTGCGCCATGCAGGGGGCATGGACCATCCCTCCTCGGTGCAGTGCGGACACCATGTTCCTCCCATTGTCCGTCACCATGGTTCCGATTGCAGTTGGCGTGAAGAAAGCCACACATCGATTTCTTGCTGCATGACGCGGAGCAGTTCCTCCCCTGTGTGACTTCGTTCGCCGAGGCAAGCCAGGTGTAGAACTGCGTGACACCACTGTGCCCTACACATGTGGTATGATGGAGCAGTACTTGTGGAGGCTGAGATGGTGGTGGTGGTGGAGGAGGGGAGGCGGACATTGGCACAGGTGCAGTAGTTTGACAACGTGGAGGAGAAAGCGGCGTCTCCTGTCCAAGTTGTTGGTGTGCCTGGGCTGGAAGCACATTCACCCAGTGGGCCGTAAAGGACATGTACTGGCCCTGACCGTAGTTACAGCTCCAGACGTCCACGCTGCCGTGCACCTTGGAACAAACCGATAAGCTCAAGGACTGACCCACCTTCTGTTCTACATATTTAGGAAGTGCTGGTACTGCCTTTTTGGAAAATAAATTACGGCTTGGAACTCTCCATCTCAGCTCGGCACAATCCATTAGTTCTCTGAAAGGTGCAGAGTCCACCATTTTTAAAGGGAGGGACTGCAGTACCAACAACTTGTACAGGAGCACGGTCAGCTGCTGCACCTTAGGATGGTTGGACGCATACTGTTGTCTCTTTGCAATCGCCTCGCTGAACGACTGCTGGCGCCATGAGTAGCGAGGAGCAGGAGCATCCGGACCGGGAGATGATGTGAAAGAGAAACAGCTCCCTTCTGCAGAGGTGGTGGGGCCTTGACTGGCTGCAATGGCATGCGTGCCGTTGGGCGCTGCTGCTGCTGCTGTTGCTGCGGCGGCAGGATGGACCACCACATCTGAGCCACATTTCTCCCAGGCCACCGGATGGTGACGCTGCATGTGTTGACGCAGGGCCGTGGTGCCAACGTTAGCTCCCTGGCCACGCTTCACTTTCTGCCCACAGATTCTAATATCCCATATTCGGCCCCCTCCGTTGTCTTAGCAAAGAACTGCCACACCGCCAAATATCGGATTTTACCGCCAACGCTCCGCACTGAGTGACTACTGCCGCCGCTGCCTCGCTGAGCCCCTGTGCTGATACTTTCTTGGACCTGCGTAGCAGGTTTTTTACACTTTGGCCGCTTGGCTCCGACCTCACACTGCTGCTATCCTGCTGACTCACAGGCACACGACCCACTTGCTGGCTGCGCTGCTGCCTGACGCGCAAGCTGACGCCCTCTTCTCCTGACGATGATGAAGCCCTTGCCTCACCCGGCTCCCAAGTGCGGTCGGCTACATCATCATCAATTTGTGTTTCATCATCACTGCTGTCCTCATCACCGGTCTTGGTATGCAGATGCTGACCCCTCACAACATGACCTCCCATGCCACTCTCCACACCGACACTTTGCCGTCTACTGCAAGAAGCAGGCGATATTGGCCCCATTTCTTCGCTGCCAAGTAACTGCTGACTGCCCTCCTCAAATTGTTCATCCTCGCTATATAAATTCAAAACAATAAATCACAGTCCAGCTCATCCACCCGTCGGGCAATCGGAGGGAGGCACGTGAACGCCGAGAGCTTCCTCGGCTACATAGAAACAATAAGAAGAAGGTTTGTACACAGCGTCCCAGCAGTATAGATGGGTTTTATACCAGATATAGAATGGCAAGCCAGTATAAGTTAAAAAAATTTATATTTTTATTATAATCGAGTAAAATGATGAAAAAAGACATACGTGGTAGCAGTGCAGATCATTCGCCGTACTCCACAGTGTGCAGCCGGAGGCTCTGTCAGAACAGACCGACGCGTTTCGGTGACGTGCACCTTTAATCCTGGTCTGATAGGTAACATTCAGTGAGGGTTTAAATAGGAAGTCGGGCGTAGCCCATTCAAAAAACTTAACCCTTAAAATACCAAACAGGTAAAAATCACAAACAAAAAAACAAATATATGCTGGAGAGTACCGCTAAACCACAAAAAGTATTATAAGGGAAGCA
>JAODAL010060447.1:0-20890 GCA_025379985.1 Phyllomedusa bahiana | reverse complement strand
TCATAAGGGGTTTGGGACAAAATGGAGAAGAAAAGGAGAAGAGAACAACTCCCATCAAGATGATTTTCCCCGTGATCCCTGCTGTCAGGGGTCTTTTTACTTCTTTTTTTTAATCAGGCTGATCCAGTTGGTGACCTGACTATTGGTGATGTGTTGGGGGGGTTGAGGTTATGTTGGTGCTTACGTAGTGTCGTGTAGGCTTGTCCTGATTGTAAAGCAAGTGAAACACCTCTGGATAGGGTTTTTCTCTGCCCACTTTTTCTTTTTTGTTTGTTTTAGGGGGCTTTCACACAAGGGGTTTGATGCGGTTTTTTTTGTCAAAATGTACATCTTTTAACTGTTTGCCCTTTCTGCACAAAAACGCACCGAAAACACATAAAAAACGCACCAAAAAATGCTCGGTGAAAGCACCTTTATATAAAATTTATTTTAAAAAGTGCCGGGGTGCGAAAAAAGGGGAATTTTTTTTAAGCGATTTTGTATGTGCTCGGGGGGTTTTGTGCCAGGCGTTTTTTATTACCAGTCCGGCCCTTTTTTTATGTCATCATGCGCCGCAGGGCCCTGATAACATCACGCGCCTGTCCCAAAAAGGAGCACCCGGAGTCGGAGCTTTAAAAACTGCCATACCTCCCTTTGGGAAGACAATCCCCCTAGGGGGGACATCACCTGTTTTTGGGGGCCCATTAAACGCCTATACCTCCCTATTAATTTTTGGTACCATTTTATTTTTGAATTTAACCATACCCTCATTTTCCCCCCTGACTTTACTCAAGTCAATACATTTTTTCAGTTTCGGGTACGTACCGAGTATAAGGGTAATTGAACAGTGTTGAGCGTTTTTTATCGACAAAGTTGAAATGGGAAAGGGTTTTTATGGTGATCGAAATTTCCAGATCATGCGATTTTAAAGTTAAAATCTGTGCATCACATTAAGATCGCCCCTTTTTGGGCCTTTCCTTAAATTTTTGGGGGGCCACAAATCAATAACAGAAAGACAGGGAGATTTTGTGTGCGATGCATGACTGGGATGTGATGGTTCGATTGGCTGAAAAACACATACCTGTTTACATAGAACACGTTTCCTTTTTCGCCTCAGTGTCTCTCGCGTCTCATAGGGAAAGGGACCTGCGCTCTGCCTGTGGCCAAACAGCTCAGCAAAATTAGTCTATTTCTGCACAGAAAAACCCTCTACTTTTAGCTGTGACCCTTTCCCAAATTAATTAATTAGAGATTTGAAGTTTTTTTATGTATTACTAAAATTTAAAAGCGCTCTACGCGTAAATTAAACGGTGGTAGGGGGGGGGGGGGGGCCCGGGGGGCGAACACAGACAAGCTCTATCTAAAAGAACACGGAAAAAGTTCACCAAACTTATGAAACATTGTAGGGGAATATCTTTTTATAACATTTCATTGAAATTTTTCCCGGGATATTGGGCAGCCTAAATTTAAATTTTGGATAAAATCTTTCTAGTAACTGCGGGTCCTTGTTATCAAAACTCCACTTTTTTATCAATACATTTCAGAAAGGTGTTCATTTTCAATTTTACCCATTACACCTGTACTGTTGATATACCCCCTTGCTTAAATTACAATCCAGCAATTTTTATTCGCACGGGTTTGTTTGTTGCCAAAAAACCTTACACGAAAACAACACATTACGGGGTTTTTTGATTTTTGCGCACCCAGCTTTGTTCATTGACGCACACACGTAAATTAAAAACGGCAATCTATATTCACCACAGGTAATTTGAAAGGTGAAAAAAATACCGTTTAATAATCAAAACATAATTTACTGTTTTTTACTTTTGCACACCCAGCATTGTTCATTGACGCAGCATCTACGTAAATCTTAAAACAGCAATTCTATAAAACCAAAGGGAATTAAAAAGGGCAAAAATATCGTTTTTTATCCAAAACATAACATTCGTGTTTTTTTTTTTGCAACCCACATTGTTCATTGACGCAGCATCACGAAATCTTAAAACGAAATTCTATTTCACCACAGTGAATTGAAAGGTGCAAAAAAATATTGTTTATTAAAAACCAAAACATAACATTACGTTTTTTTTTTGACTTTTGCGCACCCACTGTTCATTGATCAGCATCTACGTAAATTTTAAAAACAGCAATTCTAAAATCAAAACAGGTAAATTTAAAGGGGTGCAAAAAATACCGTTTATTATATAAAACATAACAGTTACGTTTTTTTAAACTTTTGCGCCCCCACATTGTTCATTGACGCAATCTACAAATCTTAAAAACAGCAATTCTATTTTTCCCCCCAAGGTGAATTGAAAGGTGCAAAAATACCGTTTTTATTCAAAACATAACAGTTACGTGTTTTTTGACTTTTGCACACCCAGCTCTGTTCTTTGACGCAGCATCTACGTAAATCTTAAAACAGCAATTCTTTTTTTTACCACAGGATAAATGAAAGGTGCAAAAAAAATCGTATATTAAACCAAAACAAACATTACGTTTTTTTACTTTTGCACACCCAGCATTGTTCATTGGCAGCATCTACGTAAACTTAAAACAGCAATTCAATTCACCACGGGTAAATTTAAAAGGTGCACAAAATATCGTTTATTTACCAAAACAAACAGTTACTGTTTTTTGATTTTTGCGCCCCCACTTTGGGTTCATTGACCAGCACTACTAAATCTTAAAACAGCAATTCTATATTCACCACAGGTGAATTGAAAGGTCAAAATATACCGAAAATTAAAACCAAAACAAAAACGTTACGTGTTTTTGACTTTTGCGCCCCCCGCATTGTTCATTGACCGGGCATCACGTAAATTTTAAAAAGCAATTCATTTTCACCACGGGTGAATTGAAAAGGTGAAAAAAATCCCGTTTTTTATACCAAAACATAACATTACTGTTTTTTGACTTTTGCACACCCACATTTTTCATTGACGCAGCTCTACGTAAATTTTAAAACAGCAATTCATATTCACCACAGGTAAATTTAAAAAAGGTCAAAAAATATGTTTATTATACCAAAACATAACTTTACGTGTTTTTTAAATTTTTGCGCACCCAGCATTTTTCATTGCGCGCATCACAAATTTTAAAAACAGCAATTCTAATTCCCCACAGGGAATGAAAGGGTGAAAAAAAATTCGTTTTTTTAAACCAAAATATAACATTACTTTTTTTTTTGACTTTTGCACACCCACATTGTTCATTGACGCAGCATCTACGTAAATCTAAAAACACAATCTATATTCACCACGGGTAAATTTAAAAGGGACAAAAAAAATCTTTTTTAAAACCAAAACAAACAGTTACGTGTTTTTTTTACTTTTGCGCACCCAGCATTGTTCATTGACGCAGCATCTACGTAAATCTTAAAACAAATTCTATATTCCCACAGGTAATTAAAGGTGAAAAAAATACCGTTTATTTCCCAAAAACATAACATTTACGTGTTTTTTTACTTTTGCGCACCCAGCTTTGTTTCATTGACGCAGCATCACAAATCTTAAAACAGCAATTAAAATTTCACCACAGGTAAATTTTGAAAGGTGAAAAAAAATACCGTTTTTTATATAAAAACATAACATTACGTGTTTTTGACTTTGCACACCCAAAAATTTCAAAAAAAGCAGCATCTACGTAAATCTTAAAACAGCAATTCTATATTCCCACAGGTGAATTGAAAGGTGCAAAAAATACGTTATTATACCAAAACAAACATTTACGTTTTTTTATTTTTGCACACCCAGCATTTTTTCATTGACCAGCTCTACGAAAATTAAACACATTCATTTTCCCCACAGGTGAATTAAAAGGTGCAAAAAATACGTTTTTAACCAAAACATAACATTACGTTTTTTCGATTTGCACACCCATATTGTTCTTACCAGCATCTACGTAAATTAAAACAAAATTCTATATTCACCACAGGTGAATTAAAAGGGGCAAAAAATACCTTTTATTATCCCAAAACATAACATTTTAGGGTTTTTTTTACTTTTCGCCCCCAGCACTGTTCATTGACGCAGCACTACGTAAATCAAAAAACAGAAATTTCAATTCCCCACAGGTAAATTGAAAGGTGAAAAAAATACCTTTTATTAATCAAAACATAACATTTAGTTTTTTTTTTGACTTTTGAACACCCCATTGTTCATTGACCAGCACTACGTAAATTTTAAAACAGAAATTTCATATTCACCACAGGTAAATTTAAAAGGGGCAAAAAATATTTTTTATTATAACAAAACATAACAGTTACTTTTTTTTTGATTTTTGCGCACCCACATTGTTCATTGACCACATCTACGAAATCTTAAAACGCAATTCTATATTCACCACAGGTAAATTAAAAGGTGCAAAAAAACCGTTTATTATACCAAAAAAAAAATACGTTTTTTTTTGGACTTTGCCCGTCCAATTTGTTGATAGACACCTTGCAGTTAAATTTGAATCACAAATTTGTTTTGTTTAAAGGGGGTTTTGAGAATACTTGTTTTTTGCCTCTTTTAATAAGAGACTTTCCAAAACTATTCCATACCTTCTCAAATTTTTATATTTTTGAACATGGAGCAAAAATGCGGGGGTAAGCGGAAAAGGGGGGGGGGTACACAGGGAGGTAGGGGTAAAAAGAAGGTGCTCTTTCCAGTGCGGGCGACAACACCTTTCACGATCTCAGTTGCAACCGCGGGCCTGTCATCGCGGGTCAGGGCCCTTGAATCAAGTAACGAACATCTCCGCCAACGTCCTTCAGGGGTTTAAAAAGCCCTGCATCTAGCATCTTCCTCCTGTCCCCGCATCACGGCCACAAATTCGTCACAGCATAAATCACTCCGTCCAACATGAAGCACCCAAATTTCAACTCGTGTACCCACCACTGGGATAATCCATTGCTGAAGACCTTTTTTGTTTGACAAAATGCGGTTGGGGTCAGAAGGCAGTTAAAAATCAAGAATGATTTAGTCTGCCTGACGCCCTTTTACTGATCCCATAAAGGGGAGGGAAGGTCAATGGGCAAAAACCCCGGGGGGGTCGGAAACCCTTGCGTCCCCTTGCTTTCCCCGCATTTTTGGGATCAGAAAGTCAGGAACCCAATCACCTTTTGATATATGAGATGACGACATTGGGGACCCCACCGGGTCTTCCGCAGAATTTGTTTGTGAGCGCTTCATCTTGGACAGGGGGAAGACGAGGGGGTGGGGTCAATACGGGTCCCCCAAAAAAAAGGGAGGGCGGTAGCAAATCCGCTAAAAAGATTCCGCCAGCCCGGTCAGCCAAACCCCGTCCTCGCATCGCCGAAAAAAGGTCCGGACCTCTAAAGCCTGGCCTTCTTTGAGCAAGCCTCTTTTTTCCCCCCGCATGTCATATCCGCCTTTCCGTAAACGCATAAGTAAGGCAAAACCTTAAGTGTTAACCACCACCAACATTCTAGTCACATGCAGCGAATGCATGAGTTTAAATGGAGGGAACCGGCCAAAAAAGGCCCCGACCGACCCGGGGCCCCAACCACTGTCCACCCTCTGCCCGCCTCCTCCCCCCCCACCACCCAAACGTTCCTCAGCTCCCATTCTCCAAGTCATGATCAGGACAGCCCCGCTTTAGCCCCCCGCCCCGAGTACCACCACACCACCCGAACCCAAACCTACCCCTTCTCCCCACCAGTTTTGACGACCTCACCCAAAAGGGCCATCCAGCAGCCCGCCTTTTGCTTCCAGGTTTGGAGCAAAGAAACACCCTTAACCCAAACCATCCCAAAGCCAAAAGCCTGAATTTTGGCATTTCCAGGGTTTTGGGCCCGGGGAAAAGTTTTCCTTTCCGACTGGGACCCCCGATGGGTTCTGCCCCCGTCATGGCCCTCGCTCCCCCAAACCAATCCGAGCAGCATTTTTTTCCAGAAAAGCCCCCTGCCCTGGCCGCCACGTGTCACTAAAATTTCAAGAGCGTTTTTCTGCATCTGTGTCCCGAAAAGCCACTCACCACCGACACATGGACTAGTAAGCACGGGCAAGCCCTATATCTCTGTACAGCTCACGGTGAGCGGGTGGATTCTCTGGGGGTGACGGTGGCCTCAGGCTCGGCGCACGCTCTTTAAAAACCCCGGGGGGTGCAGGGGTCTTTCCCCCCCAAAGGGCCTCTGGGGCACACGGCCCAAGACACAGGCCCTGTTGAAAAAAATCTGCCTTGGAGACCGCCCCACACAGGTCAGGAGCTTGGGCGTCTAAGCAACGAGACCGACGCTGGCTTGGGGGACAAAACCTTTTCCGGCAAGGTGGTTGCGATAATGGCGAAAACTCTGGCCGCCCTTAAGATCGTAGGGTGGAGCACATCCCCTTTCCTGGCACTGCATGAACCTTGTCGTCCAGAAATTTCTAAAGACACCCGTGGGCTGCCTGCCAAAAGCTCGGGTCTAGTTCGCACTTCCGCCCTTCGCACCCTGCTTCGTCCCGTCTGGCGCGTTGCAGCGTCAGCTCGGGGCCCCCCCTCAACCGTCTCATTTTTGACCGTGGCAACACCTGGAATTTCACCCTCCACATGCTCCAGCGTTGTGGGAGCAGCGCAAAGCCATACGCAGTAACAAGTGACACATGGGCCCGACATGCAGCGGTACGGACCTCGGGGGGGTTGAAACCCCCGAGGTGGAGGGGGTGAAAGAGCTCGCACCACCTTGCCGTTTTGAAGAAGCCACCAAAATGGGCAGTGCGGGCAATGCCCTTTTCACATGACATTGTGGGACTTAGTTCTGGAACGTCGTTGGGCACTCTGAAACAACAGTCCCGCCACGAGGAGGGGGAACGAACAGATCGGAACGGAGCCTTTTCTCCCGCAAATCCCCAAGGCCCGACAGGTTTCACAATTTCATCGGTCTTCATTAGGGAGTGGTTCGGGGGCCAGACTAGTGCAAGGGGGCGCATCAGCTCCAGGGTGCATCACCAGCAAGTCAGGGCTGTGTTGAAGCTGTGCCAGCAGCGAGGAGGGGGAGGAGGAGGGAATCCAGACACCGAGTTACCGACGCCCGCCTTGGAAAGAGGTTGGCGCGAATTTGAGGCGGAGGGGGGAATGAGGAAGACATTTGCTATGCCCCTCACCAGGGCTTGGGGAAAACAAGCTCCATCCCACAAGAGTGCTTGGTGCCCATTTCCCCAACATGATCCTCGCATTAAGGCCATCAAAAAGAACAACATTTAAAATGGTGGCCACCCTCCTGGATACCCGGGACAAAAAAAAAAAACCAGCACTTTTTTTCCCACCCACCCAAATAGAGATAAAATGCAGGAAATGGAGACCTTGCTATTTATCAACGGAACATCTTTGCATCCTTCACGTTCCCAAATGTCCGTGGAAAAAACATCAGCGACGTGACAGCATAGATGCCAAGTAAGGGGGAGCGGGAGCAGCAGGCCAAGGGGGCAAAGCCTAATTGGTGACCCCCTTTTGGGAAACTTTTTTACCACCTCACCAAACCCTCAATGCAGGGCACACACCAAAACACAGAGACACTTTAAACATGGTGCACGACACGCTCTCAACACCGATTTTTTGCAAGTGTTTCGGACCCCAAAAGACTTTTTGGGTATCCAAAATGGACGAAAAGGGCCCCAGTTGGCTCTCACGCCATAGAGGTGTTGTCCTGCCCGCAGCCACTCATTCTGAGCGGACCTTCAGCACAGCTGGAGATCATTACAGACAAACGCACCGCTTTCACAGAAATGTGGATCGTTTGATT
Source organism: Phyllomedusa bahiana (assembly GCA_025379985.1). Classification (NCBI taxonomy): domain Eukaryota; kingdom Metazoa; phylum Chordata; class Amphibia; order Anura; family Hylidae; genus Phyllomedusa; species Phyllomedusa bahiana. The sequence goes on along the minus strand of JAODAL010060447.1, from coordinate 13,182 downwards.
TCATCAAGAGAATCAGCAGGATTTGAGATGTTGTGGCCCCAAAGCCGAGGTCACCGATTTGTTGCCGTCTACTTCACATTCCTTTTTAAACAGAAAGGTCCCCCTTAAAAATTTTTTTTTAAAAGACATTTCTTACTGCAAATTTTATTTTCTTTTCCCAAAAGTTTTATTTGCGGTTTTGCGTGAGAGACTGTAAAGACAGCAAGGTTTTTATGAAACACCGATTCCATTTACCACTTTTTTCTTTAAAAAGTTTTCGCAGTCAATAGTTTTGAGTCAGTTGCTGGAAAATACAGCTTAAATATATCCTTTTGAAAAGAAAGTGCTTTTAAGTGGCATTTCCCCCCTCACAATTTTTAAATGGGTGAAACATTTTTAATTTTTGGGGTCATAGCTGTGGATACAGTAATAATCATGGTCCTTTGGAAAAGAAATGTGGGTTTTTTAATGGCATTTCTCCTCACAATTTTTTAAAAGTGGAGAAGTCATTTTTAAATTTTTTGGGTATGCGCTTTTAAATGCGCAATACTACAGGCCTATATAAAAAAATGTTTTTTCAACAGACATTTGTTCTTCACAAATTGACCAAAGGCTCAAGGGGGCATGCTTTTTAATTTTTTTGGGGGGGTTTTTTGCTTTTAAAGCAGCAATACACAGGTCCAATTTTAAAAAATGTTGTTTTCAAAGACATTGTTTTTTCACAATTGTCAAAATGGTCATGGGTCATGCTTTAATTTTGGGTGCATTTTGCTGTGACAGCACTATACGAGGGCCTATTCTAAAAAATTGTTTTAAACAGACATTTTTTCTTCACAATTTTCCAAAGTGGCTCAAGGGCATGCTTTGAATTTTTTGGGGCATTTTGCTTACATGAGCTATACTACAGGTCCTATTTTAAAAATGTTGTTTTTAACAACATTTGTTCTTCACAATTGCAAATGGCTCGAGGTCATGCTTGAATTTTTTTGGGGCTTTTGCTGTAAAATGCAGCTATACTACGGTTTCCAATTTTAAAAAATGTTTTTCTAACAGACATTTTTTCTTTACAAATTTTCCAAAGTGGGGTCAAGGGTCATGTTTTTAATTTTGGGGGGATTTTGCTGTACAGCACATACAAGGGCCTAATCTAAAAAAATTTTTTCTAACAGACATTTGTTTTTTCACAAATTTTCCAAAATGGGGCCAAGGGCATGCTTTGAATTTTTGGGGCATTTTTTTCTGTGACATGCAGCTAATAGAGGCCAAATTTTAAAAATGTTTTTTCTAACAGACATTTTTTTCTTCACAATTGTCCAAAGTGGGGTCAAGGGTCTACTTTTTTAATTTTGGGGCATTTTTTCTGTGACATGCAGCTAACTACGGGCCTAATCTAAAAATTTTTTTTTCTAACAGACATTTGTTCTTTACAATTGTCAAGAGTGGCTCAAGGTGATGGTGCTGTCAAAACAGGAAAGGTAGGGCACTGTCAAGGACACATATTGCAAAAGACTTGAATTTTCAAGATCTTAACAAGCTATAATCCCTGTATTGAAACAACCCATTTAATACAAAGAAAAAAAGAGAAACAAAGACATGGGGGGATTCCACCTATTTTAAAAAAAGTTTTTCTAGAATTAAAGTACTAAAAAACTTGCAGTACAAAAAAACTGTTTAAAAAATTCCCTGAATGTACAAGGGAGGGACAGGGAAAAATTTACCCGATGTAGGTTATTTAGAGGACATGGATATGGGGCACGACAAGAACAAGTACAAGACCTTTTTTTCCACACTTGAGTAAAATGAAAAAAGAATGCCAAGTAAAGGGCACCTGGGGGTTAACAGGGGCGTTAACCACCCGTATTTCCAAGTGAAGCTCAATTTTGGGCCCCCTCATACGAAGGGACAAGCGCACCCCGGTATTGACTGTGTACTGAGGAAGGCTGGAGTTCCACACTTCCGCTTCCCCACTCGCTTCAGCCGACAGTTTTCGTTCCGCGCCCTCAGGGCATTTTAAACCTGCGTTTTTAAATAATGACGGACGCCCCGGGCTCCACCGCCCCCTGTAACCCGGCCCCGGGCATGCTGGGCCCAAACAGGGAAGTCAATGCCATGAAACTAAAATGGTTGGTTAAAGACTCCTTTTTTTCCGGGACTTTTTAAAAGTGGGGGGCATGCAGGTTTTGGGCTCATGCTGGGCCCAGGGCAGGTATAGCAATTCCTTTTAAACAAAATTGTGGGTTTAAAGACCCTTTTTTTGGGCATTTTTTATTGGGGGTTCATGCAGGTTGGGGCCATCTTGGCCCAGGACAGGGATATTTAATGCCATTCAAGTAAGAATTTTCAAATCATACTGCCTTCTGGCACTTTTCAATTTGTGGGTGATGCAGGTTTAAGGGTCAGGCTGTGGTACAAGACAGGGATAGTGAATGGTCTGTGACTTTTTTTCTGTGACTTTTATAACCTAAGTGTGTTGCCTAAGATGTAGCACGTATCAATTTGACTGTTGTGGATGTTAATTTCAGCTTCTCCAGCCTTGTTTGGGTGTAATAATGAAGGTGTTGTTGCTCTCCCATAGACTTTAATGGTCATCGCTCATAATCGATGCTCACTATCGAAAAACCTTATCGATAGCGGCCGACTATCGACTATCGATCGATCTCTATAGCCAACGCAATCGCTCAACACTAGTAATTGATTTATAGCTGTCTGGAAAAAGATTCAGTGGAGCTTGACATTTTTTCATTTAAATCTTTGTTTATTTTGGTCTTAGGAGTCCACTGGGTGAACCTTTTCGGTAACTGACAGCTTTCACTGTATGCATGTCCATGACAAGGATGGGTAAAAAAAAGTGACACCGCTTACTAGACCCTAAATAACAGAAGGAGCTGAAATTTCAATCAGTAACTTACATGATACTGAATCTTTTCCTACTAAATCAATTTGCTCTGGTCTGCCTGTTCTTTAACATGACATCTACCATATGGGCCAAATTTTATGGTGAAAGGTTTCCTTTAATGAGCTCAGATCAATACTCATAGACATTTGCAGTTTTTTGGCAAAACATTCAATTCAACAGCAAGCAATCCTTTTACAATACAACAAATTTTAACTTTGGGAAAAAAAATCAGCTACCAATTATGGTTTTCTTTATTAAATCAAACATTCTGATTCCAAATATATATTCAGTTTTTCTGTAGCACGTCACTGTTTTTTTTTTACTTTATGAATAACTTTAACAATGGTATTATCTGATGCATACTAACAAGCCTACTAAACATGTTTATCAACGTCAAGTCACATCTAATCACTAAATATACCATGATATCATAGATCCCACAGATGATTAGAATAGTTGTTTAAGAACCAGAAGATAAATAGTTTATAGCGATTTAATTGTAATTAGCCTTGTGTTTGTACGAAGCATTAGGTTCATCACGCTTTAAATTCCAGCAGAAGTCCGCAAGCATAGCAGGGCTCCACTTCCCCTTGTATCGATTTTCCATTCTGGCAATACTCTGGTGAAAATGCTAAACATGTTCATCACTGACATTTTCATTCTATCTGAAGTTGTTTCTACTCACCCTTTTTTTTTTTTTTCCTTTGCTTTTCTTTCTGATTATGTTTTAAACCCATGTAAAATTGGAAATGAGAAAAAGGAAAGATGAGAATGGAGGACGTGGAGCTTAAGTGACATACTGCAGCCCAGTTTTTGATAAGATTCGATCAACCTGTTTACTGAAGCAGCACAATGTGCTGCTTTATGTTTTTCCAGAAATCCTTTGCAGACCTGCTTTAATGCATCCCATGCTGTAAGTTCATGGTTATCCATTGTAGTGCAAACTTCTCTTCCAGCATCAGTTCTCGTATTTGTGGATCTATAAAAATGCCTTCCTTGATTTTGGCATCACTGACCTGGTATTCTTCAAATACAGAGAAGCTGGTTTGTTACGACCTAACACCTTAAACAAACTGTTTCATGATGCCAAGTTTGATGTGAAGATTTGGTAAGATGATTTTCTCTTTCTCAACAAGAGGTTCGTGAATGACGTCATGAGAACACAGTCCATACGTTTCGCGTGGTGGCCAAGTTCTCCTTGTGTAATGTTCTGATTTCATCCTGCTGTCCCATGTGCAGAGGAAACACATGAACTTTGTATAACCACTTTGCAATCCGTTTACAACAACCACAACTTTCAAATCTGCACATATGAGCCACTGATGATCCTTGTATTTTATTCTGTCCAAAATAAATGCTAGATTGCCATTGGTTTCTCTCAGGGTTATAGAATGTGCAATCAGAATAGAAGGCAGCACATTTCTAGTATGAAGTAATACTGCCTTGATGCTGTAGAGCGATGCGCCTATGAGCAAAATCCATTGAGAAGAATCATATTGCATTCCTAGATCATCAAACAATTCCTTGATATCTTTGCAGAAGCAGAGATCTTTGTCTATAAAAAAGTGCTGCTGCAGTTCCCAGGATCGCTTTCTAACTTATGAAACTCTCGCATCATCGGCCAACAGATGCCACTGCTGAAGATGTGAAGCCACAAGTTCACTCTGATGCTAAGTCAAATTCAAATCACGAACAAGATCATTCACATCAAGTCCTGTTATGAAGTGTGATAATGGTCAGTATCCTCCAGCAACTCGTAACTTTCATCAAGACTTTCCTTGTCTGATGCAGAAGAACTGTCTGTGCTGAAATTTCCAATGGAGGTTCAGGAACTGGGAGTCTTACCCTTGCGACCTGATATGTTGGTAAATACAAGTAGCAGTCCGTGCAGTGATCTTTAGGCTCTTGCTACATCATTGGCACTCCAAATTTTAGTCCTCCACCAGACCTCTTTACCCATGCCAACAGTTAACTAGTTCTCTTTACATAGCATATATGAGGTGCCCAGTTCTTATCCTGGTCACCAAGCTAGCAACCAAAGTCTCAATTGTACAACTTTTTCAAACATTGTGTCTATTTTTGTCTGCACATCTTCAAAGTCAGCTCACTACAAATGTAAATGTCTGCCTTACTTTTAAAATTTCTCGGCATCTTATATATGCAGCTTTTATTCAAGTTATTATCTGGAAATTTCTCTATAACAAACTTTACTATCTCCACTAGCATCTTCTTTACCAATACAATGATCCAATACAAGCGTCTTTATTACTGCAGTATCAATGCACTTATATATCCACCAGATAACCTTCTAGCTAATTTGAAAACCATTGCGTAACTACGCGTAAGTTCTAGCAATTCTATTGTTGATCGGCCCAGATGTATTGGGCTACATGTATGAAAGCTGTCTAGGGCTAAGACTTAATTTGTTGCACATAGCAACTAATCAGAGCTCCATTTTCATTTCATATAGTTCTCTAAAAAAGTAAAAGGAGGGATTCGATTGGTTGCTACTAGCAACAAAGAAAGTTTTAGACCTAGTCAGTTTTCATACATGTACCCCATAATCAGTGTACGGGAAAATACTTTGGGAAAGTATTTTAAATACAAAATACAAAATACTTATGACTGAAGTATTTTAAATACAAATACTAAATACTTTAATCCTGAAGTATTTTAAATACAAATACTAAATATTACTTCAAAAGTATTTTCCAAATACTAAAATACTTGAAAAATGTCAACAAAAAAATTAATAAAAGCCAAAAATGGATCAGAAGTCCTTTAGCCCACTAGGATTAGCATCTACCCTGCAGATATGTCAGTGGCCAGGATTCATTGTGTCCGACTCCTATAGAAGATGTCTGTCACATGGAGGCGAGGATGCTACAGTAAAGAGAAACATACAGGTACCTTCCTTTAGTTACTATGCCCATTAATGTCAGGCATTTGGGGATATTAATTTAGCATCAGTAACTCCATGTGCTTCACATTAATAGCAGTTTACCCCATCATGTCCCTCATATTAACCCCTGTGTGCCCTATAAAAGGGTTACTAATATGTGAGACACATGGTTGTACTAATAAAGGACCTTAATTATGAAGATACCTAATTATTACCTCCATGTCTCTCACATATCAGTAACAGTTATTTGAGGCACACAGGGGGTTAATTTGAGGGACATGATGGGGTTAACTGCTATTACTATGAGGCACATGGAGTTACTAAGCTGTAATGCACATGACCAGACTTTTTATCTGCAATGGTGGATTTCCCCCCCTCGGCTTATACTCGAGGAAATACGTTTTCCCAGTTTTTGTGATAAAATTAGGGGCCTCGGCTTATATCCGGGTCGGCTTATACTCAAGTAAATACGGTAATTTTACGGAATGGATTACGCGATCGGGATGATTAAAAACTAAAAATAAATCACGCTTCACTACAAGGCGGACTTGCGTTGCTGGAACGCGCTGGAATTTTCCCTCCTCTCGTCGCACCTCGCAGAGTGATGACGTGACTTGCGCTGTTCCTTTTTTTTAAGTGCGGTGAAGCGGGTTATTTAAATTACAACATTCGTTTTGAATTTAGAAAGTAATTAAAATACTTAAAATACTTCCTAAAAGTATTTTAATTACAAATACAAAATAAAAAAAGTATTTTGATTACAAAATACAAATACCTGACAAGTATTTAAAATACTATTTTAATTACTTGTATTTTAAATACTCCCGAACACTGCCCATAATTTCATTACTATTAATAACCACATTTATGTAGGCCATTTATAGCACGCCATTCTACAACAATATATAGTTCTGGTAAACAAATGTTCTTTACAACAAAGTGACACATATGAAAATTAACCAAGTTACATGCAAAACAATTAGTACAATTATTACAGTTTCTAGCTTAGTGTTGAGCTGACAGCCATTTTGAAAAAAATGGATTTACCTGAAATTGGTGGGTCACACAGCAAAACGGGTATTATTTTTGGAATTTGCATTTTGTTGTTGTACAGTTTTTACTAGTGTGTAAACAAGGTAATCAGCCAACCGACAAAAAAGTGTTTACTCATTCAACTGAACACAGGAACTATAGCACAAAGAAATGATCAAAAATAAGCACTACTATAGATGCTCTTTCAGTCAATAATGCACCAGTGTAAAAGGTCCTTATTACGTTTTTCCAACCTAAAATATTTATGGTATTTCAATATTGTAGGAAAAAAAATTGCATAGCATGAAATGCTAGTTTTTTCTGCAAAAAAATGAATAACACAGAGTGACGGAGCCAGTTGGACCCCAATATATTTGGATGGGGTCTGATAGGTGACATTGGTGTCCTTCATGTGATATGTCTATTATAGTGATTCCGCTTTTCTGCTCCTATTACTTAACAGCACAACAGTATTCACAGTGCTTATGTGAGCTCAGCCTAAAAGGTTGGGGTTTGCATGATTGACAAATACTTTTTTTTGGTATCCAATAAAGTATTTATGGGCCTTTATTGTTATTTTATAGGGTTTTCTGAAATCTGAGGAACATTGAATGGAAGCAATGAAAAAAAGCTAAGTATAACTTAAAGGTAAACAAAGACCACTGGATTGCTGGTGCTTGAGTGGCAGCAAAATTATGAGGTGAGTAAAGGTATTTAAATTGGTTGTCCCTATCCAAAATAGATAATATTATGCTTTCGGGGCACCATTTAACAAAAAAAAATAATTTATTTTCCTCCAGTCCCCAGTTCCAATCTTGGCTCTTCTGTTTACATTTTGCCACTTTCAAATGGGCATGTCACTGCTATAGCTCCGGATTGGATGCAGTGGTTTTGTACAGTAGGTTGCAAAAGTATTCATATCCATTGAACTGTTTCTCATTTTTAAACACTACAGCCACAAACTTAAATGTCTTTTATTAATATTTTATGTGATAGAGCAACAAAACGTTTTGAATCAATACTCAACATTTGAGTCAAAACTTTGCAAGAACACCTTTAGCTGCAGTAACAGCTGCAAGTCTGTTGGTGAATGTCTCTACCAACAGTGCACATGTAAATGCTGGAGTCTTTGCCCATTTTTTTCTTTTTTTGCACAATACCTTGAGCTCAGTCAGATTGGTTAGTGAACATTTGTGAATAGTAATTTTTAAAGTCCTGCCACAGAATGTCAATTGGATTTCGGTCTGGACTTTGAATGGGCCATTTTAACCCATGAATAAACTTTGATTTAAAGCATTACATTGTTTCTTTGGCTGTATGTTTAGGTTTGTTGTCCTGCTGGAAGGTGAACATATGCCCCAGTCTCAAGTCTTTTGCAGTCTCTAACAGGTTTTCCTCCAGGATTCCTCCCTGTATTTAGCTCCATCCATCTTCTGATCAACTCTGATCATCTTCCCAGTCCCTGCAGAAGCAAAGCATCCCCACAGCATAATGCTGCCACCACCATGCTTTACGGTGGGGATGGTTTGTTCAGGGTAATATGCAAATTTGCTTTCCTCCACACATAGTATTTTGGCATTTAGATCTTATCTGACCAGAGCACCTTCTTTGACATCCTTGCTGTGTCCCTTACATAGCTTTTTACAAAATGAGAAAACTACTTCTTATGGATTGCTTTCAAACCGAGCTTTCTTTTTGTCTCTCCAGATTTGTGGAGTACACAACTATTAGTTGTCCTGTTTTGTCCTGAGCCATTTGGCTGCTTCTCTAATTAGTGCTCTTCTTGTCTGGGCTGTCAGTTTAGGTGAATGGCCATGTCTTGGTAGGTTACCAGTTGTGCCATACTCCTTCCATTTATGAATGGATTGAACAGTGCTCCTTCAAAGTACTTTGTACTTTGTTATCCATGAGCTCCCTCGCAGGTTCCTTGTTTTTTTAAGATGCTGTTTGTTTATTAATGTTCTCTAACAAACCTCTGAGGCCTTCACAAAACAGCTGAATAAATGAATATATTACGGAATAAATTACATACAGATGTACTCTATTTACTAATTACGTGACTTCTAAAGGCAATTGGTCAGACAGTAAGTTTTAAAAATAAGGAATAGTTCATGGGGTATTAATACTTTGGCAAACCATTGTACCTCTCATTTACATCACCGCTGGAAAGTAAACAACAATAATGTAGCATGTGACCTGTGAAGCCAATCAGTGGCTGCCTCGGTGAGGTTCCCATTCAGAAGTGGCAGAATGTAAACAGAAGACCAAGAAGAACCAGCAGTAGAAACCGGGGACCAGAGGAAGTTTAGTATATTTCTTTTTTTTTTTTAATGGTGTCCTAAGAGCATAATATTATTTTTTTAGGACATGGACAACCCTGTCAAATACCTTTACTCCACTGATAATTTTGCTACTACTCCAGCGCCACCAATCCAGTGACCTTTGTTTAACCTGCTGCAGCAATGACCTGCTCAGATGCTCCAAGATGACTTATATGCAGCAAGTCAGTCCAACCGTGACATCTAGTCCATTAAAAAGGGTTGAATAGTCCCGTTTTGCTGTCCAATTACCCCTCCTGCCCATGACTAAATCGCTTTTAGTACCTAGGGCTGCCAGGTAGCTAATAAAGGTCAAAAAAGTGACAATCAGGTGAATATAAACTTTAAGACGTGTTTATTTACTTTTTCCATCACATACTGCGATTTCTGTAGATTATATTCATTGGTACTTGCGTTTCTGTAGCACATATAGTCCATGGTAGTGGATAAAACTGCGGGCGTCCAAACATATCATGCAGCCGCATAGCATGGCTCCGCCATCTTTGATAGCATACCACTGACAGGCGGGTCCAGCGCAATCGCGCGATGTTTCGGGAGAACCCTCCCCCTTTCTCAAGCGCAGATTGACTACTCTTCTCTACCTATTTAAGTGCTAGTAGTACGCTCTAAATCCATTAACCCTTTTCCCATCATAAAAACATCCTTAGACTGAAGCTCTCATTTATTCCATTCGGAGCTAGGGTGTAGAGATCATATATCCAACGTGCTTCACGCTGCAACAAACGTTTCTCTAATGCCTGTCCTTCCTTTCCTGCAACCTGTTCTAACACAGCCCACCTAAGATCGGATACATTATGTTTACATTCAACAAAGTGCCTTGCAACACTATTTTCTCCAAATCCTTTCTTTGTTTCAATGTTTCTTTCTGTCTCCTGATTTTTTAAAGCTAAACGAATGCTTGATCGATGCTCGTTGAGCCTGATCTTAATGCTACGTGTGGTTTGGCCGACGTAGCCCTTACCACACGGGCACTTTAAAATGTAAATAACACTTTTTGATTCACATGTAAATGTACCCCTCACGAAGAACTTTTTTTCCACTTAATGGATGCGTTATATAAGGTCCTCTCATTATGGCACTGCAGTGCTGACAATTATGGCAAGGTTGTGTTCCTGTTTTTAATGGATTAAGGAAAGTCTGCTTTTTACCCTGTTTCACACAGATATTGCTGGTCATTATCTGATTACCTACTGTACGGCCCTTTTCGAAAAATAAACTGTGGTGGTTTTTTAAAAGCCCCTCCCAATACTTAGTGTAAACTGGAAAAAACATGCCAGTGCCCTTTTTATGGTTTTTTTTAATAAAGGGCATTGTGAGTTCAAATGTACAAATTTGATGTAAACCTCTCCTTTTTTTTTTCTATGAGTTTCTAATAACTTCTCTTTTCTTAGAACCCCATTTTCTTTAGTACGTCCACAAACCTTTTCCCTTTTCCCACTGTAACCCTTCTACAAAATTTGTTGAAAAGTTTTTTTATTTTGACCCAGCTTTAAATAAATTCAAAAAGAACATTTTTCGACTTTAGCTCTAATTTAAAATCCCCTTTTTCCTATACCCTTAAAAGGCTGTGGGGAAGGGAAAAGGTTTTTTTCAATAATTTTTTTTGGGTCCGTGGGTTTTGGGGTTATACATATTGGTAAAAAGGGCCATTCGCTTTTTCCCTTTATCCTACCCTAGGTCGTGGGGGACATCTTTTATATTTGGCTTTTACTGTATCGATGGTTTAAATTTCATTTTGATATTTGTTAAAAAATTTTTTAAAATTTCCCCTTTCTGCCCCTTCCCAAAGGGGACAAAGATGTCATCCAAAAACCCTAAAAACGACGAAACCCAATTTCTCAAAATCCGTTGTCAAAAAGATATGGTTTTTTTTTTCCAAAGATGACATAAACACATTCGCAAAAACGGGGGGGCTACGGGAAAAGACCCCATAGATGTCCCCGTACCCTGCAGATATAACCCCCCCCAAAAACCAAAAAAAAATTTTTTTGTCAGAACAATGCCCCAAACAATGAAAATAAAAAAAATTAAATTTTTTTGATTTTGGACAAATTATGACCCCTCTCCTAAAGCTTCCCTTGCTCCCCCTGCTTTGCCTTCCTCTGGGGAAAAAAGAAATAACGTTTTAAACCCATCAAAGGGGAAGCAAGTAAATATTTCTCCCCCACTTTATTAAATTTCAAAATCCTTAAAACTGACCAGTGTCCCAAAGGGAAATGCATGTCTCTCTTTCCCCGGGCCTTTTTTGAAAGAAAGAAATCGAAAAAATGCGCTAAAGGCTTAAAAAAGGGAAACCCAATCCCCAAACGATAGGCCCCCCCGGGGGGATTGGGTAAGGGATTTTGGCCCTTCGGGACCAGAAAAAGGAAACCGGGCCCATGGAGGATACTTGCATTTTCAACATGCCCCTCTTTTCTTTTCCCGAAAATGTCCAAGATTAACATTTCCCCTCTAATGTCTGAAAAATTTAATGAGTGAAACCCCCTCTGTGGGACCCTAGGAAATTTTTTTTATAAAACCTGTGTTTTCCCCAAAATTGTCTCCTTGCTTTTTTCAATTTTATTTTTCCCCTACCCTGTACAAACCGGGGCACCCCCCTTATGCCTTCTTTACTATTAGGGACTGTTTTTTTTCCTTTTTTTGGGGGCCAAATTTTAAATTAACGCAATCTTTTTTTTGGTTTGGGAAATTGGAAAAAGTTTAATAAAAAAGTCTTAAAGTTTATTTTTCCACCTAAATTGTCACTTTTATACTAAGTAAAGGAGTGCAGGATCTCCGTTTAAACAGGTGATAGGTAGTGGAACGTATTTTTTGAGACTACCAATTACAAGCGAAGAGCTAATAAAGGTCCCCAGATCTGTCATGGTTGTGTTCCTCTTACATCCTGCCTGGAGGAAATCATGAAGTTACTAAATGCTGCAAAACATAAGTATTTCCCTTTTAAAATTTAACTACGCCCCAAGTGATATATGTTTATTTTCCCCAGGTGGCCCAAAATTTTCCCCATTTAAAAAAATGTAAAAATAATATATAACAAAAATGAAATACATTTATTCCAATACATCATATTAGAAAAGGAAAAAAATGATTGGCATTGTTACATCCACAAAAATCTGATCTTACATAATCATGTTGTATACCATGCACATAGAAAGCTGTACATAAAAATACCCAGTGCGAGAATTGTTTTTGGTCATTCCACCTCCTAGAAAAAATGGAGTTAGTACTAATTAGTACTAATAAAAACGACACCTTGTCTCACAAAAAAATTAGCCAACCCACATCCGCAGTTGTTGACAATTAAAAAACTTATTGGTCTCAGACAATGGAATTTTTTCTTTTTTTAAACTATTAAAATATGATATATACATGTTACAGCTGGAATCATACTGACCCACAGTTTGGAGGCAAGTGTGTCCTTAACCTCTCTTTTACATAAAATTGGCAAATGTTCATGTGACAGTGGGGCATACAAAAGTTTGTTATGGGGCCCAGTCTTTTCTAGTTACTCATCTGGGTGTCCCAATGGTTACAGACTGCAAACAAATCCATGAGTAGTCTGTTTCTGTGGTCCATATTTTTAAATACATACAGGGTTTTTTTTTAGACAAATTGTTATGTGCTGCTTTTACAATTTTACTGCTGGCTATTTTACACCATATTTATTTTACCCTAACAAGCTTGGCAAAATATATATTTTGTTTTGTTTCTGTGAATCTTTAGAATTTCCAGTTTATAGTAATTGCTGTTAGTGTTTTCAGATAAGTATCTAAAATTGGGGAAGGCAACCCTGTCAAACATCACTTGCACAGCGGCATTGTATGACCACTGACTGGAAAGCATTGTGTATGTTTTGTTCCTGATTTATTTTACTCCTCATGACGGTTTTTCACTAGAGAAATACTTTGTGGTAAATAATTCATTAGAGTTTTCCTTACGTGGATTGATGTGGTTAAAATGGTATTGTAAACTACCTGACCTGGGTCCAACTCAGCAACTGAAGTATGTAGTTCATTAAAAAACACCAGGGTTCC
>JAODAL010060446.1:0-20891 GCA_025379985.1 Phyllomedusa bahiana | reverse complement strand
GGCTCATTGGGGCCCAGGACGGTTAGTCAATGTCCAGTTCAACTAAAATGGTGGTTAAAAGACTCCTTTTCCGGCACTTTTTAAATGGGGGGGGATGCAGGTTTGGGGCTATGCTGTGCCCGGGAAAGGTATGTCAATGCCCAGTAAAACTAAAATGGGGGTTTTTGAAAGACCCCTTTTTGGGGCATTTTTAATGTGGGGGTCATGAGGTTTGGGGCTCATGCGGGTTTCCCCGGCGGGGATATTCAAGTCCAGTTAAAGTAACATGATGGTTAAATCATACTGCCTTCGGGCACTTTTTAATTTTTGTGGGGAGGGAGGTTTTAAAGGGTAGGCTGTGGTACAAGACAGGGTAGTAAATGGTCTGTGACTTTTTTCTGTGTTTTTATAATAAGTGTGTTCCCTAAGATGTAGGACGTACCCATTTGACTGTTGTGGATTTTTAATTTCAGCTTTCCAGTTTGTTTGGTGTAATAATGAAGGTGTTGTTGCTCTCCATGATTATGGAAATCGCGCAAAATCGATGCTCACTATCAAAAAAACCTTATCGATAGCGGCCAATGGGACTATCGATCGATCTCGATAGCCAATGCAATCGCTCAACACTAATTATGACATCTTTAGCACTAATTCCAATCCCTATATAAGTGGTTTCAACTGTTATGATATGGCAAATATCTGACTAATTTTAGTTTTATTGTTTGAATAGTATGCAAAAATATGTAGAAATTAGAAAAAGGGAAGCAGTGAAGGGAATGGTGGCTCCTGAGGGGCAGGTAGAAAAAAGGGAGATTAGCCAAAGTACAGTACAAATGTTACCCCCTTTCCTGTGGGGGGCTTACAGAATGTACAGCAATGGGGTATGGGCCCCTAGCAGGCTGTACTTGCTGTATACTGTTAGACCACACCCCCTTATACATGATACTCCTATTAGGGAGTTGGCTTTAGGGTATACAATAAGCTGGTTATAGATTGTGTAGAGGCTGTACTGTGTAGGGCAAGTGGCATCGGTTGGGAGCATCAACAGCAGGGCCGGCATCAGAAATTTCAGGGCCCCATGCAGTTTAAAATGTTGGGCCCCCCTCAAAAAAAAAGGAGGGGGAAAAAGTAAATTTTAAAAAGTTACCGTGTTACCCGTGTGGTATTATTGAATGCTTTTCTTTTTGGGCCAGTATAATTTTTGCAGACCCACAATTTATATTTAGTCTTGGTCATGTATGCTAAAGTAAGGGATGAAGTAAAGATTGGCCATACACAGAATTAAAAAAGTTAAAAAAACACATTAAAAAGCCTAACACATCAATAAAGTCTATAAATACAGCACAGACCACAGTGAGCCTCATTAATAAAAAGAAATCTGACAACACCATAAAGGAGCAAACAATATGCTCCCCTCACCTGACTACAGGGTAATGAATAGTGTATTCCCTTACCTGGTCCTGAGAAATGGATGGTAGGGACGGCCTCCTGGATATTCTTCCATTAGCATAGTAACTGCTGGACATGCCCTGTGACACCGACAGCGGTCATAGTGCATAGCGTGCATCTGAAGCCCTTAGGCAGGACACAGTACTGTGGTGCCACCCAACTGTGCTTGGCCCAGCTAGCAGTGCAGTAAGTTACCCCCTGAGCCTGCTGCCCACTACCTCCAGACGGCCACCATCACCTACATACATACTGTAAACACACATTGTATACACACTCTTCTATGCAAACATACCGTATACACAGGACACTACACAAACACTGTATACACAGGACACTGCACACACACTGTATACACAGGACACTCGACACTGTATACACAGGACACTCTACACACACTGTATACACCACACTACACAAACACTGTATACACAGGGCACTCTACACACACTGTATACACAGAACACTACACACGGTATACACATGACAATACACAAACACTGTATACACAGGACACTCTACACACACTGTATACACAGGACACTACACACTGTATACACATGACACTATACAAACACTGTATACACAGGACACTCTACACACATGTATACACATGACACTACACAAACACTATACACAGGACATTACACACACTGTATACACAGGACACTCTACACTGTATACACAGGACACTCTACACACACTGTATGCACAGGACGCTACACACTGTATACCATACATGCCAACTCTCCCTTTTTGGCGGGGGGCCCGCTATTCGGGGTCCCCTCCCGGCCTCCCGGGGGACTTGGCATTCCTCCCGCCGCCAGCAGCGCGGGGGCCCTTTAAATGCCCCCGGCGCAGAGTAGCGCTAGTGCGTACTCTGGCGCCGCGGGCCGCTCCTACAGGGGGTGAAGCGGCCGCTGCGCCCGCTTCACCCGCCGGAGTCTCGCTGTGCAGGGAGGAGGCAGGAGGGATCGCTCCCTCCTCCCTCCTCCCCCTGTATGTCCGGCGCCGGTGTGGGCGCCGCGCAGACAGGGTCAGCGGCGCAGGGGAAGTGACGCGCGGTGCAGGGAAGTGACGCGCGGCTGCTCTCACTTCCCCCTGCGCCGCTGAGGAGATCGTCCGGAGCGGCCGTGCTGCAGCAGCCTGGTGAGGTAAGTGGATTTTATTATTTTATTTTATTTTGCTAAATGGGGGGCTCTGCCTGGCAACAATGGGGCACTACCTGGCAACAGAGGTGACATCTACCTGGCAACAGAGGGGACATCTACTGGCAACAGAGGGGGCACTACCTTGGCAACAGAGGGGACATCTACTTGGCAACGAGGGGGCACTACCTGGCAACAGAGGGGGCATCTACCTGGCAACAGAGGGACATCTACCTGGCAACAGGTCGGGACTACCTGGCAACAATGGGGGCATACCTGGCAACAGAGGGGGCATCTACCTGGCAACAGAGGGGGCACTACCTGGCAACAATGGGGGGGTCTACCTGGCAACAGAGGGGGCACTACCTGGCAACAGAGGGGGCACTACCCGCCAACAGAGGGGGCATCTACCTGGCAACAGAGGGGGCACTAATGGCAACAATGGGGGGACTTTCCTGGCAACAATGGGGGCACTACCTGGCAAAATGGGGGGACCTTTCCTGGCTAACAAAGGGGGGCACCTACCTGGCTAACAAAGGGGGCACCTACCTGGCTACAGAGGGGGCATCTACTTTGGGTACAAGGGGGCATCTACCTGCCTGTAAGGGGCACTACCTGCTTATGAGGGGTTACTACCTGGCTATAAGGGCATCTACCTGGCTTTCTTCCAAAGCCGTTATGCAGTTAGGTGGAGTGGGTGTGGCTTTTGAAGGGGCGTGGCATGCCGACAAGATGGGCTTGCCCATGCAAATTTTTGACGCGCCGCACTACGCGCGCCGCCCACTAACATCTCCTGCTTTTTCATTTTCAAAAGTTGGCAACTATGCTGTATACACAGGAAACTTTACACACACTGTATACACAGAAAACTCTACAAACACTGTATACATAGGACACTCTACACACACTGTATACACGGTGTCTACCCCCCTGTTACACAAGACACTACACACTGTAAAACAGGACATTTTCCCCAACCGTATACACATGACACTTACAAACCTGTATAACAGAACTCTACCAGTTAACATGACACACACAACACATCACGGGCCTTACACGTTACACAGGACACCAACACGTATACACAGGTCACTACCACTTATACACAGACACCACACAAACACTGTTTAAAGGACACTTTACACATTTATACACAGGACACTACCACGTATACATCACACTACAAAAACCTGTACAACGGGACACTCTACAACATGAATATACAGGATATTTTAAAAACACTGTAAATACGGGCACTATACAAACACGTATACACAGGCACTCCCCACACACTGTATACCACACTCCACTCACACTTTACACGGGATACTTTCAAAACTGAAAACATTAAGGAATATACAAACACGTTTACACGGGAACTACAACTGTAACACAGTACACTGCATACACAGAAAACTACACACTGTATACCGGGGACACTGTACACCCCCTTTTAAACGGGACAATCACACTGTAACTTTTCCCCGGGCAGGCCGGGAGCAGTCTCACCTCCTGCAGGCAGGGCCCGGGCCCTTCTCTTCCCCAGGCAGGCCCGAGCATTCCCCTCCTGCATGCGGCCCCCAGGCTTTCTCTCCCTCCACCCAACCCCGGGCGCTCCCTCATGCGGGAGGCCCGGCCCTCTCACCCCTGTGGGCGGGCCCCCTTTTTATTTAATTCGGTTCAGGCCAGTCGGCAACCCCCTGTACGCCCTAAGGGCGGCCCTGTAACAGATAAAAAACAAATATTAAATGGGCAAAAAAGGGGCTGGGGAAGATTCCCAAAAGCAAAGGGTAGGGGAGGGAAAAGGTTTTACTGTATGTCAAAAAGAATCAGTGAGGTGGGAAGTTAGATAAAAGGTTTGCGGTACATGTAGGGATAAATCGGGCAGAGGGAGGGGGGTGTAGGGCATACTGGGCTTAGGGCAGTTGAGTTAATGGGTTAGTGTAGAAAGGAGAGGAGGGGGGGGGAAATTTTGGAATTAGGGTTGAAATTTTTAGCACAGGGAGGAATTAAAATTTAATAGGCAGGGGTCAGGGGGCCATGGAGAGAGGCAGTGAGTTGCGGGACACAGCGGGGGCACTTTTGGGAAACAGCCTGGTGCAGTCCTGCTTCCCTTTATATTAGTTCTCCCCTTATTTCACTAACCAATGATTATAAGCTTAGCCTCAGTACTGGTAGTTCTGGCCCTCATGAGCACCTCACTTAAAAGACAATTAAGGGAATGAAATCTCGGGTTCCCCCGTCGTGCGGCATGGTAGATTAAAAAAAATCATTTTATTTGGGGAAATATTTTCTGAAAAAAAATCTGAAACCCTTTTAAAACATAAACAATCAAACCCCAAAAATTTGCGCCGAACCCCCCCCAAATCAAATTTATGAGAATTGCCGGGAATTTCCCGAATTCAAAATTCTTAATTTTCAGAATTGGGGGAAATGTCCCCTTTTTGATGGAAAATATTGACCTTAAAGGGGGGGGTTCAAAAAACGAAAAACGTTGGTTTAGCCAGGGGGCAGGATAAAAACCACCAACAAGGGTGTTTTTTGATGGAGAAAGAGGAAAGCGAAGAAAGGGTGCCCTAAAAGTTATTACTTCTTGGAAAAAATTTTAGTACGGATTGGTTTGGGGGAAGAGGGCTCGTCCTGTTAGCCAATCACAGGGGAAATACCTTCTCATAGGTTTTTTGGGAAAAAAATGCAGAGCGAGCTCTGTTTGTGATTGGCCAAATTAAAAGGTGCATTATTTGGGGCCAAAGGGAGACGACGACGCTCTTATGGGTTTTTTAATGCAATCTATAATAAAACTGTACATGGGCAGAAAATCAAATTTATAACATAAAATTAAAAAAGTGTACCGATGTGTATAAAAATGAACAAAAAAAAAAAAAAAAAAAATATGGGTATAACGAAAATAAGAAAAAAAAAAAAAAAAAAAAATTAATTCATTGAATTCATATTTATTTTTTTTCGTTACCCCCAATTATTGTTCATTTTACAGTACGAATTTTTCCCATGACGTAATAACTTTTAGGGGCCCTTTTATCGCGCCCTTCTTTCTCCCCTCAAAAATTAAAGCACACTATGATGGGGATTCGATCGCCGCCTGGTCCAAAAAGCTCTTTTTTGCCCTTTTTTCTGTATTTTGAACTATCCCTCCTTTTCATTTGATTTGGGCAATAATTCTCCCTAGTTATAATTTTTACTGTCGCTCCCATTTTGATTTGGGTTGGGTTTTTCCCACCAAAGGAAAAACGTTACAAGTTTGAATTACGATTCCCGGGAATTTTAATATCCCAATCCTGATGTTGCGCGGTGACGCGACAAACACGTTGTTTGTGATTTGATTGATGTAAATTAATAGAAGGTTTAGCTCTTTACAAAAAGTTTTACACTTAATAAAATTTATTTTATTTACTAATATCCATGCCCATGACGCTGAGTTTCAGTGCCCCGATCTGTCCATAACTACAAAGGGGAAAGTAGCCGCGCCTAAATTTGGCCCGGGATAGCCAAGCCCCCCCTATTCAAACCCAAACAGCTCTTTTCGCCTTTTTACTTATTTTGAACTGTCCCCCCTTTGAAATTTTATTGGTCAATACTTCTCCATAGGTTTTTTTAAAAGGGTCCCCTGCGCTCCTATTCTTATGGCCCGGATTGCCAAGGCCCCCCCCTACTTAACCAATACCTTTTCTGCATTTTTACTGTATTTTTTTAACTGTCCCCCTTTGAATTTTATTGGGACTGTCGCCCCTATTCTAATTGGTGGTTTCTCCACCAATAGAATAGCTTACAAATTTTGAATTACTGTATTTCCCACAATTTCAATATCCAAAAATTTCCCGATGTTGCGCCTTTTTTTTTGGAAATGATTTTATTTTTATTTTTTTTGTAGGTTTTACTCTTTTTTAGATAATGTTTTCCCTAAGAAAGCGATTTTTGATTTTATTCCAGCTGCACGGACATTTTAATGATTTCTCACGTTTTCCCGTCTCGATTTTTAATACATTTAGGGCGTCCTTCTGCGCCTGGCCCCCCACTGCGCCCCACACACTGGGGGCGGTGGACTTTTCCCCGATGTATGAGGGACCCCCTCAAGGCGATTTTTAGGCGCAGTCCCCAATGCGCCTAAAATCCCCACACTGCGCCTAACACTGGCGAGGCCGGTGGACTTTTACCGCATGTATGAGCCACCTCCTAGGCGTCGAATCTAGGGCATCCCGCACTGCGCCTAAGTTCCCCACCGCCCCACACATTGGTGGGCGCGGGGGAATTACACCGCAGTATGGGCACCTGGGCGCCCCTACATGGGGCGCAGCTTTTACGTTCGGGCTCGAAAACTTGCGTTCGACGGGGAGTTCATACTGTCGCCCAAAGTATCAGTTTCTTAATTGTCTTTAAGTGATAGTGGGTTTTTGATTGGCCAAACATACCTGTGACTGGACTAATTATATAATCATGGTTAAAGGGAAAAAATGGGAGAACAAAATTTAAGGGAAGCAGGGGTGCCCTGACTTTTCCTGCAAGCATGCCATCTTCTTTTTCTGTGCCCCTGCCCTGCCTCTGTAATTAATGTCTTCCCGGGCCCCCCGTATAAATTTTAAATCCAAAAAAACCAAAGCTATCCACCTCCCTGCTTCTCCTTTCTACCCTATACCTGTTAACCCCAACTGCCCTCAGCCTCACATATACCCTACACCCCCCCTGCCCTCTACCTGATTTAACCCCTACATGTACCTGCAAACCATTTTATCTAAGCTTCCCACCTCACTGATTCTGGTTTCGACACTACAGTACATCCTTTACCCCCACTACTCTCTCCTTTGTGTAATCTATACCCTAGCCTCTTCTGCCTCATTTTACTATTTTTTTGCTACCTGTTGATGCTCCCAACCGATGCTCACTCACCCTACACAGTAAAGGCTCTACACCATCTATAACCAGCTTATTGTATACCCTAAACCCAACTCATATATAGGAGTATCATGTATATAGTAGTGTGGTCTAACAGTATACAGCAAGTACAGCCTGCTAGTGCCCATACCCACATTGCTGTACAGTTCTGTAAGCCCTCCAGCAGTGAAAGGGTTGCACTGTGTACTGTACATGTGGCTATATCTGCCTTTCTGTTCCTACTTTCCACCTAGTAACACCTATTCACCTCACTGCTACCTGTTTCTAATTTTCTTTTTTTTTTTTATTATTTTCCCCGACTAATAATATACAAACAATAAAAACAAAATTAGAAACATAATTGCCATATCATAAGAGTTTGAAAATTCAAAATATTAACCACTTGCTTAGGGATTTGAACTTGGTATAAAAGAGTTATAACACATTGCTACTGCAAAGGGTCACAATCTTATCTACTTACTGTAGCTATCCCACAGTATTGCAAACTGAGGATGGTGTTTCTCAAGTACTCACTCTGCCTAGCCCTGGCTGTATCCTGCAACTCACTGCCGCCTTATTCTCCATTATACCCACTGCCCCCCTCTTCATGTGATCCCTGCTCACCTGTGCCTTGTTTAAAGCCTTCATTTAAATTATAATTTATTTTGTTTTATAGAGGCTAAATCAGATCTCTTATGACTGCAATATGCAGCTTTCTCCCACATTTTAAATTTGTTTGTTCTGACCAGTGAGGCAGATTAACAGAGGCCAAATTTTAAATATCATATCACAGTAGTATTTCATACAGTATTGTATCACAACTTTAAATATGGGACACAGTCGGATACGATGCTGTGGTTGTGGGGCTGAACATTCACTTCATATGCCATCTGGTGGTTGAATAAGGTATTACATGTGGAATTCTTAACACATTACATTAAAAGTTTCTGTAATCCTGTTTTGTTAATGCTTGCTTCATCTGTACACACCTCATTGTATTTAAAACAGCATTTAGGAAGTTTTTTTTAATCCATTAGGTATTTCACAGAAATTAAAGCAAGGTGGAGGTGAAATTTAAAAATGTCACTTTTCTTGCAGATTTTCAGTTTTTATCCATTATTCACTGGAACACGGTAGGTTCGACCACAGAAATGCAACTTATTATTGATTCCCCAGAATCTGCCATTTTAGTGATATCCCTTATGTGTCCCTAGTGCGCTATTTGGCTCAACTACAAGCCTCATAATAGGAGGAGCACCTACTGGACTTAGGGGTCTCAATTTCATTATGATTTTAAGTAGGCGCCATAACAGGTTTGCAGGCACCTTATGGTGCTAAAACTTAAGGGGGTTTTGCCATGATCTAATGTTGACATGGGATCCTCCAAAATGGGTATTTAATCATTTTTCTAAATATATGTCATTAAAAAAGTGAAGCCTCTGAGAGCTAAAGCCTGACTTACATGCCCTTAGTTTCCTGACAGTTTACATTAGACATGACCAGGAACTGACAGGCGCAGATCTGGCCTCACTTGCTTTGTTTGCACTTCTTATCTGATGGCAGGAAACATGAATGAGCTTTGAATGGACTGGGGAGAAAAGATCCTGTGTCTTTTGTATAGAGAATCCACTAGTTGTAATGTAATTATCTGAGTAAACATGCTCCCTGCTCAGCCCTTCTCTACCCCCTGCAGCAGTTATTGAACAAATGAAAGAGGCTGCCTGCTGAGAGCTTATCTTGTCTCCTGAGCAGATAAGAGGGAGAAACTTGTGCACATACAGTTATCCCCTGTGGATTGCCAAATAACATGTTTGCTCAAGTACAGAGACTATTTAGGAAGTGCAATGGGAGGTGGAGTGATGACATCGCACAACGCCCCTTATTCAAGCCTCAAGAGGGGAGTATCAGCCTGTTAGGTGAGGAACTTACTTCTTGGCAAAACCCCTTTAATAAACACCCCTAAAAAGACAGCATATTGGAAACTACACCCCTTAAGGAATATATCCTGGGGTGTATTTAGTATATTGACCCCACAGGTATTTCACAATTTTTTTTTTTTACCATTCGACTGTGAAAATAAATAAAAACCCTTTCTCCAACAACATGCAATTTTAGCTGAAACTGTTTCATTTTTACAAAGATTCCTGGAAAAAAAAAATGTGTTACATAAGTTCTTCCAAGTTCATCAATACCCTATATATGGGTGTAAACTGCTGTTTGGGTGCATGGCAAGGCGTACACTATTTGGATTTTGTAAGGCAGATTTTGGTGGGTGCCATGCTCCATTTACAAAGCCCCCAAAGTACCACAACAGATGAAACCTTCCAGAAATCATCTCATTTTAGACTCAACACCCCTCATGGATCTCATCTTGGGGTGTATTGTGCATTGTCGGCACACAGGGCTTCCATAGTTTCTTTAGCACTGGGCCATGAAATGTATTTTTTTTTACAGTGTTCGATGTGCAGTATAAATTATAACTTTACTATGTGGTTCGGTACAATTGCAATGATATCAATTTTATATTGTTTTTTAAGTTTTATTACTTTTACACAATAGAAATGCATTTGTAAAAATTTGCGTTTTTATGTCATCATAGTCTGATAGTCATAAGTTTTTTATTTTTCATACATGAAGCTGATTAAGGGCTTGCCATTTGCTGGATGGGTTGACATTTTTATTGTTATCATTATGGGGATCATGTGACGTTTTAATTGGTTTTTATCAAGGCTTTTGTGAGGCATTTTGAACAAAATACAGCAATCCTGGAAGTATTTTTTTGATTTTTTACAGCGATTACCATGCGGTATAAATGTCATGCTGGCTTTACTCAGCAGGTCAATATGATTACAGTGATACCCTTTTTTTTTTTTTTCCTGTTTTACTGCTTTTAGGAAAACACGCTTTTGCATCGCCATAGTGTGAGAGCCATTTTTGATTTTCTGTCTATGGAGATGTGTAGGTGCTTTATCATTTCTGGGGTGTCAAGGCTTTTTAATCGGTTTTAAATCTGTTTTTTTTGGAAAAGGGAAAGGGGGAAGAAAATACTGCAATCCTAATAATGCTTTTTAATTTTCTGTGTATGGAGCATTGCATGGGCTTATTTTTTGTGGGATGAGTTGATGTTTTTATTGGTATAATTTCTTGGGGGACATGATTTTGAAATTGCTTTTAAATCCGTTGTTTGAAGGCAGGGTGAAGAAAATGCTGCAATCCTAGTAGTGTTTTTTTTTTTGTTTTTTTTTAACAGCGCTCTCCATTCAGTGTATGTGACAAGTTAGTTTTACTCTGTGGGTTGAACAATTTTTCATTTCTCCTTTATATATTTTTTTTTTTTAACATTGAAGGGCTTAAAAAAAAATGTTTTTTTTTATGTAAAACAATATTTATGCATTCTAATTCGAAAACCAAACCTTTTTTTATTTTGTGTGTGGGTGAACAAAAAAACGTAATTCTGTGACTTTGTTTTTATGGGTACAAATGCAGATAAAATAACTGACAGATTTTAGGGTAGGTTTTTAGCTGCGTTGAATTCCAAATATTTTATTTTATTTATTTTTTTATCTTTTTTTTTCGGAAAAGGCATTTTTTAAAGGGAAATGAGCATTTGCAATATTTTTATTTATTTTTTGTGTTTGTGTTTTAGGTTTTTTTTACTATTTTTTCAGTTTTTTTTACTTTTCCCCATAGGGGACCTTTATCAGTGATCTTCAGGTCACTGATACTATGAAACAGCACGCGGACTGCGTTACTGTCTCCAGGCAATGTCAATCACTATCCCGGCATGCCTCAAAAAGATAAAAAGGCATTTTTAATAAGAGCTTCTTCCAGACACGATGGGTCTCCCCAGAGGGTTAACCAGGTTTTTGGGTTTTTTTCGGAAAAAAAGTATAGATGGGTTTAAACCCATGAGAAATAGAAAAAATTCCCTTGGGCTGTGATCTAAAGACCTTTTAAAAGCCCATTTATCACCTCTGCAAACTTACAACAAAATTCAAACTTAGGATCGGGAAAAAAATTTGGTTTTATTAAAGGTCAGCCAGTTGATGAATTAGCCCAACAATATTGTTCAATCCATAACAACCTTTTGCCCCACCTTGCCGCAGGCCTAATTGTGATACTAAATTTGCTGACTTTTTTAATTGCCAAAATTTCAGAAGAAGATAAAGGGGTTTTCTCCCCAAATGGTTTTGAAGACGAGCGCTTCCCGGGGGTCGGTCCCTCTTCCCATTTGGAGTTTTTCCCCATGAAGTTTTGCATCATCAACCTCCCCCTTTTGCCCATCCTTATTTTTATCAACATTTTTCCTTGAGCAGTGAGAGAGAGGATTTCACAGCTCTGCAGATCTCCTACAATGGTCAGTTTTCATGCCTGGAGAGGTGCCAAATGCCTCCTCAAGCAATGCTTGTAACCAGAACACCTGTATTGGTGTAAACAGTTATACTTACAGCCAGCAATGATGTAGCAAATGTGAGAAATGTACTCTGCTCCCCCCTCTATTATCAGGCAGGAGGTAGAGAGGGACCAGAGTGGATAAGGGGGGTTTATTGGGTGGGGGGGGAAAAATTTTCTAGCAGCTAAAAACTCAGTAATTGTCCAGATCCTTCACATAGAGCTATCACTGGGAAAGGAGCAGACCCAGACACAGCCAGCACCTAACACAGAAAGCTGAGGTAGCCAGTTTTAGTTTCATTTTTACACAACTGAGGTGAATGAACACAGAGAGTGCAGGTATTTATTCCAGAAAGGGGAATGTCCTACCGGGAGGGATCCACTAGGGTTTAAACTAAATACAGACAGCCAATTTCACAGCAAGGGGGCAGGGCCTAACCTAGGCAAGAAAATTAGCTTAGTACTTACAATTAGTTTCTGCTTTACAAAATGATTTAGGCAATACAAACCAATTGCAAAATGCTCATTTTTACTGTCCCCATCATTACAGTATGATTTTTGTAGCGAGAAAAAACATTAATTGGATGTTTAAAAAAGAAAACTTAAACCACTAACCCTTTTTTTAATCCAATGTCATTTTAAAAAAATTTGTATAGTCCAAAGGATGGAATTATAAAAGGGGTGAAATCACTAGAAAGAGACAAATCTAAATCCTTCAATTTGAAATGAACACTAGTCAAGGGAGTAACTACTGCACAAGACTGATGCCTAGACTGTTGATTAAACCAGACACATAACTTTTATTTAAGAAAAAACTGTGTGCCCAGTTCAGATAATTACTTGGTTTAATTTTGAGTTGTTTTAAACAAAGAAAGCCCTTTATTTAATACATGTAATTGTGTTTCAGATAAAGTCAATGATGAAATATTTACCACAGTGGATGACTATTTTTTCGTGCTCTAGGCTTTCCTTATGTTTCTAGTTCGAGATTGCTTTTGACTCCTACCGCCTCTTACCTAATATAAGCTTGCCATTACTTTCATTATATTAGGTAAGTGGCAATAGTTCCCGCCCCCTTGTTTACATTTTACATTCTTATCGTCTTTGTTACTGATTGGTAATGTTATTTTTTGCATATTATTGCCTCTTACACTGAGATATTTTTGCACTTTGGATACGTCTCTGTTAATTGTACCACTTGTGATCGTTTTTGTGATTTTTAACACTGATTGTAATTGGATTTGAGTGACTCTATTTATAACCTGTGAATTACACTATTCAACACTTGAAAATGACTCTGCGAGGGGGCTGAAAAGTTTTTTGTTATATGTGGGAATAAACACATCATTTTAGGATTTCACATGAATGAGTGCTGCGACCTTCCTCTATCGCTATCTGAATTGTTTGAGCTTTATGCCAAGCTCATTTTTTTGCTGGCGCCCCGCTACATCTTGTTGTGGAAGTGCTGCTATTTTTTCTCTGGACTGGTTTGTGGTTTTCCAGCTGGAACTCCGAATTAGAATGGAGGAATGTTCATAAAATCCGGTATGACTACCAATATCCCACATGTCTCTGCTTTTATGGATGTTGAGGTGAATTGCATTTTAAGCAATATTGGGTGAGATGCTGCTTTTCTAAACATTCCATCTACTATTGATACTCAAAGAAGTTATGAAGCATTGTCCAAGAAAGTTGTTACTTTGGAATTATACTATATAACTTTAAGAGAATATTATAAAGTTAATAGAATTTCAAGTGGGATGAGATCTTAACTGTGTCCTACTATATTTTCCCAAGATCTGGAATTAAGAGCTCAATTTGAAGCTATTTCTAACAGATATGTTTTGGACATTGTACTTTTAAATCTGAGTTGTTAAACTGGATGAAGTTGATATTTTGATAAAGTCTCTATTGTCCCCTGAAGATTATAATACATGTAAATTTTGTGATAAATAAAATAATTTTCTTTTTAAGTTAAAAAGTGATCTGGAGGATGTTAAAAGACAGAAGTGGCATTGAAATTTACAGGATTATGAGACTGGAAATGTGTATCCATGGTCCACGGAAAAAAACTATGAAACCTGGAAGATGGCCCAGGATGAGTGGAATACTCAAAAACATTGGCTGGATAGTGGGGGGTCTTTCTTGGACTGCACAAGAGGACTCCATAAACCACAAACCACGAGAAGAGGTGATAAAAAGTGGCATGGATTCTGTAAGAACCAGGAGTCAAAACCAATCTCGAACTATAAACATCAGACAAGCCCATTGTGGTAAATATTTCATCATTGACTATCTGAAATGCAATTACATGTATTTACCAAAGGGCTTTCTTTTTTCCCAGATCAGAGAATTGATTGGTTTAATTTAGATTTGGATTTAACACTGTTTTTTCATGAACTAAAGTTTCATGTTTGGTTTAATCAACAGTCTAGCTAACAGTCTTGTGCAATAGTTACTCCCTTGACTAGTGTTCATTTCAAATTGAAGGATTTAGATTTGTCTCTTTCTAGTGATTTCACCCCTACTATAATTTCTCATCCTATTGAGACTGATATACCATTTGTTAAGCATGACATTGAGATATTAAGGAATAGTGGTTTAGGTTATTCTCTACAACATCCTAACTTAACTTCTGAAATGTTGGCAATTAAAGAACTGTCTAGCAATTCTGGTATCACAATTAGGTTTGCAGACAAAGGTAGAGCAACCGTTGTTATGCATATGACACAATATATGTGTGAGTCTAATGGTCAACCGGCTAACTCTCGGGTATACCAGATTTTGTCCTCTGATCCTAAGTTTGAATTTTGTCAAGGATCACAGCCTCAAGGAATTTTTACATATTTCTCATCCGGTTACACCTATACTATACTTTTTACCGAAGATACACAAATCTCTGGTTAACCCTCTGGGGAGACCCATTTTGTCTGGGAGAAATTCTCTATGTAGCAATGCCTTTTTAGACAAAGTTTTGAGAAGTGTTGTCATTGAATCATCCTCTTATATTCATGATACAAATTATTTTTATTTATGATACAAGCGATTCATTTATTTAAGGTTGCCATTTTGGCCTCCTTTGGGGTTGTAAGCTGTAAAATCTCCATCAATTATGAAATTGATATGCTTGCAGTTGGACGAGTTTTTGCAATAAGCTGTTTTTTTCAGATGCTGGCAATAATTTTTTACTTTATTGTTATTGTCATGGGTGCCCCCGTGACCGCCACTCTGGGTCGCGGGCGCATCCGTGCCCCACTAGCGAGCGACGCATTTCGGGCCGCGGGCGCGCTCATTCCCCTGTGTCTTACTTACTTGGCCACGCTCCTGCCGAGTCCTCTGCTTCCCGGCGTGCGCATCCCCGCCTCCTAGGGTGCTCGCACGCCGGCACTGTCTAATTTAAAGGGCCAGCGCACCGTAATTTCCTATTGCAGGTCGCTGCCCCTAATTAAAAAAGCCTCCACTTATGCTTCCTCATTCCGGAGTCCGGATCTTTATGCCTTATTGTGCCTTTAGAGAAAGCGTTTCTTGAGCCTCATCTGTTATACTGTGTACCGAACCTTAGCCTCCATCCTTTGACCACGAACCATTGTCGCCTGTCTCGACCTTACCGCCTGTCCCCGACTACGCTCTTGTCTTATGAATTCTGAGCACGCTAACGACACTCGGCTGCCACCCTGCGAGCAAGTCACTTACTTCGAGTTATGACCTTGTAGGACTTCCCGCCGCAGCCAGTCCATCCGCTTTGCGGCAGGCCTCTGGCGAATAACGGACCTGCTTAGATTCTGCTCCCTGGCGTGGCCCACACCATCACTCGCGATAGTCCAGTGGATCCACTACCGCTGTCCGTGACAGTCACAAGTGTTCACCTGTAATTATTTCAGTGTGTATTTTTTTTATTTACAATTTAGAGGGATTGCAATGGCCACAAACTTTGTGCCTACTTATGCGAACATTTTTATGTCCATGTTGGAGGAAGATCAAATCTATATATGCCCCCACTTCAATAAGGTCTTGAGGTGGTTGAGATACATAGATGATATTTTTTTTAAACTGGACTGGTACGGTAAGAATTAAAAAATGTTTTGAATAATATTAATTCTGATAACCAATTTACTTTATCCTATTCTAATGATTGTATAACTTATTATGGGCTAGAAGCATTATTGACATAGATGGTTCTTTGCAGCCAATTGTAAGGGACATGTCAAATCATTTCTATGAACGGGGATATCCTCCTTAAAAGGTATACACACATATTATTAAAGTTAATTAAGACATTTGAGGAGGTGCATCAACAATTGAGATCTAAAGCCCCATTTTTCAGAAAGTCATTAATTTCCACTTTTCATGACTTGAGGTAAAAAATTTCGAATATTGTTAGAAAACATTGGCATATCCTACGCTGTCTTTTCGACAATAATTTTGAATTTCAGCTAATGCCTATGATGTCCTTTTTATATAAAAGTTCTGATCTATCTCTGCTTTCTACTTTAGAAATTGCTTTATATATAGCCCTAGGTTTTATAATCTCTCCTGTATCCCAACCCCCCCCCTTTTTTTCATGAAAAATGGAAACTGTTTTTCTTCCTCAAAATTCCATTTGTGTGATGCATTTCCATTTGCCCGAACCAATTCATACACCCAGGGATAAATCTTAATGACGTGTGCTTGGATGCAAGCTCGTATGCACAAGAGTAAACCGTTACCAATATGGGTTTCCTGTAAGTACAGGTATATATATTGCCTTTAGTTTATCTCCTGTTAAACTTTCAGATCCCAAAAAAGTAATCTGTGGAACACATTCGTTTCATAGGTGAATTTTACTAGATTTTCCAGAATAGAATTTATATAGTCAAAAAATTGGAAACAGATGTGTGAAAGCACCTTGCCAAATAAGCAAAGTGTCAACTATATATCTGCAGTAGAAAAAAATATCCAAAGCAAACGGGTTATCCAATGAGTATATGTATTTTTCTTCCCACCAGGCCACATAAATGTTGGCCAATGAAGGGGAAAAACACGACCCCATTGGACAGCCCTGTATTTGAAGGTAAAATTGGACCGGCCAAATTGAAAATAATTGTACTGTAAAAGAAATTCATTGTCATCAAGATAAATTGTATTTTGTTAGCTCACTATATTGGGTATATTATTCAGTGACGCTTAAAGCAGACAAAGATAAATGGATGATGATTGATGTGTATAATGACACAACATCAAATGAAACCTCAAGTGAAGTAGGCGGCCAAAAGACGTACGATCTAGAAAAAATATTATCCCAATAGACTTAGATAAACCAAATATCCGACTTTTGCTTATGATGAAGTGGTTTATAACATTGGAATAACATACTCAGTGACTGCTCGATGAAAACTCACATGCTACTCATTGTTAAGTTTGAACAGGATTCCCTAACCAAACTGGAAGTTTTGTTTACAAGGCAAAAAATTCCTGGATATTTATATGAGAAGATCCTCTTTAATCAAGCTTTAGATGATAAAGTTTAAAAAAATCATATTGCTAAGCTGGAGGAAAAACATTACGTCTGTAAAACAAAGCAAATTTTTTGATCTGGATTCCGCAAGACTATCTGCAAGGCAAATGTGTACAAGTGCAACAAAGTTTTTCCTATACATGATCAGCCTAGATCTATTCTCAGAAACATAGCAACAAGATATAGGACAGAAGAGCTTCCTTTTTACCTATTGATACGGAAAGCAACGAAACCTGCACGGAAAAAAATACCTCGGACCTGAGAGTTTTGTGAACCCACGGGATCCCCAGAATGGTAATATGGGCAATAAAACATCTAGAGTCTCCAAAAACGGCACAGAACCAGAGGCTATATCACGACCTTACAAAACGGACCAGGCGGGCGGGCAAGGAAAACAAAGGCGATCCTCCACCGAATCACCCTTCATGAAGAGCTAACCAGGACTAAGGAGAGGGGAACATCCAACACCTACACAGTCTGAACATACATCTAGTCCCTAAAGATTGTTCTGTACTGTAATTTATCAGCATGTATTCATACATCAATCAATATAAATACTTAGCAAAGGTCTGAATTAGCTGCCCTCAAACGGACTTTATTTTATTTGAACCATTAAGGACGTGAATCGATTTATATCAGGAGTTGACTGTAAAGAGACATTTTTTTAATGACGAGGATAACACCTTTGATGGAGTTTTGGAACAGGAACAACGTGAATTTTTTCCTAATGGTCTTAAATTTCAGGAGAAAGATCGATATGTTGTATGGAGAGACGGATGATAACAATTCACATATTAGCAATATACATCTAATGATGTAAAATCTACAAACTCAAAATTGTGGATTTTTATCCATAGCTCCAGAGCTAAAATATGGAGGATTTTCAACACCATTGTAGAAAAAGATTGAAAGATTTTGCATCAAAGGAAGTGTAACAATAATAAGAATTTGACCCCAAAGACGAATTTAGGGCTCTTAAAGATACTATAATCCATATCTTGTGATTCGAACCCTCGGATAAAGGTAAGTGTAGTTGTGCCTAGAACTAACAATTATATCACAGGGAAATCAAGAACATGTTAAGTGACCCTCAGTCTATAGGGCAATGACCTCAGATCCCACTCTTTGTTCTCCAAACAAGTAGATAGACTCTGAAGAAGGAGAGCTACAGCACTCACAAGCTAGCAAAAAGAGAGCATGACAGTAACATTTCCAAAAACACCCATTTTTCATGCATTTCCCAAAACGCATATTTCCCCCACCCCATCGTCCCATCATCTCCCGGTAAAGGTACAATCTTAGCATCACAGTACGTGGCTGGACCAGACACATCCATCCACAGTACGACGATCCGCCCAGATATGTGCAGGATTCCAGAGATAATACTCAAATATCTGGAATGACGTCATTTGGGCAGCCTACCTTCACTTTGTTACAATGTGATGTTTGTTCATTATACACAACCATCCTCATCCATTAGCTTTGTCAGCTTTAAGCTGTCAACCTGAAAAATATACACAATATAGTGAGCAAACACCAAAACAATTTATACTTAATGATAACTGAATTTCATTTACAGCACAATTATTTCATTGCCGGTCAAGATTTACCTCCAAATACAGGGCCTGTCCAATGGGTTTCCTGTTTTTCCCCCCTCCCCTGGCCAACCATTTATGTGGCCTGGTGAGAGGAAAAATACATATACCAATGGATAACCCGTTAGCTTTCGAATTTTTTCTACGCGCAGATTTATAGATTACACTTTGCTTATTTGGCAAGGTCTTCCACATCTGTTTCAAATTATGTTGACTATATAAATTCTAATCAGGAAAATCTAAAATTTCACCTAATGAAACGAATGTGTCGCAGAAACTTTTTTGGATCTGAAGTTAACAGGAGACTACACTAAGGTCAAATATATACCAGTACTTACAGGAAACCCATACATCTGGTAACGGTTTTTACTCTGTGCATCGAGTTGCCATCCAGCACACGTCATTAAGAATTTACCGCCTGGGTGAATTGGTTCGGGTCAAAGAAATTGGCAAAACACAAAGGATTTGAGGAAGAAAAACAAGTCTTTTTCAGAGGTTGATAAGGAGAGTTTAAAAACCTAGGGCTATAAAAAAGCAATTTTAAAAGAAAGCGAGTAGTCAGAACTTTTTATAAAAAAAAAAAAAAGTGAATAAACAAAGGGCCAGCGACTTTCAAGTTAAAACTTTATTACTAATTTTAGCAACAATTCAGGACATCTCCAATAAAATTTCGAAATATCTTCCCCAACCTTCCCTGTGTAAAACCTTACAAAAAATTTTTGAAACCGTTGAAAGCATACCAAGTAAAAACCCGGACAATAGAAAATTGTTTCTCCCCGCCTGTATACTCCGATTCATAGGGAGCTAGATGGGTTTAACCCGCAAAATCTCAAAAGTGGCACCGCAGGTGCAGTTTAGTAAATTGTGGTCAGACAACCCCGTTTTCATCTGGAAAAGGATAAACGTATCAGCCTTCGTTCCTGAAATTTTCCCCAGGTATGTGGTGTATATGATCTGGTGTGATTCATGAATCTTAATAGTTGGCTGCACTATAGAAATTTTCTATTAGGGTCAGGGAAACATTTTCGATATCACACATTGAGCCTTAGAAGTTTATCAGGGGCATTAAAACATTTTAAGGGATTCTACGGGAGCACTGAACCTTTAGGTTAGAGCTCTAGAGAAAGTAGCCCCAAACCAATAGTGGGGGGAGTTGGGAAAAAATACTAATTTATAGAGAAGCGTATTGGATTTTAGATTAGACACAGATTTTTTCCATGGGGGTTTAAATCAGATCGACCCCAGTATTTGTTTTGTTTTTGGACATTTTTATGTGTCTCCGATTTTTTCCTTTTTAATGTTATGGTTGGGTTTTTCCCTTTTTTTTTCTTCTTTTCTTTTCCTTTTTTTTTTTTTTTTTCTTTTCCTTTTTTTTTCTTTTTTTGTTGTTTTTGTTTTGTTTTTGTGAACCCCAATCGGGCCCCCCTAGGGCAGTACAAAAGGTACTGCCCTCCCCAGCCCGGGCGTTGTGAAACCGGGGGCCCGCCCCCGGGCCGGCAGACCCGCCCCCTTGGTTCACAGAGGTCCCCCTTAATTGTATGCAGCCGTGCACGCGCTTACAATTTAAAATGAACGGGGGCAGGGGGAGCTGTGCGCTCCCCGCCCCCCTAAAACGCCTTTCGGGGGTGGGCGGAAGTGACGTCACGCGCCCCCTGCCGGTTCCTGTCCCCGGCCCCCAAGCCTAAAGCAGAGGGTTTGGGGGCCCGGAGGGACGGAGACGCCGGGGGAGCGCCGCGGCAGGGGAAGTACTTATAAAGGTGGGGGGGGAGGAGCCCCGGGCCCCAATATAGGAGGGGGGGCCCAATCCCAGGAGGGGGCCCAATACGTGGAGGGAGCCCAATCCTATGGAGGGAGCCTTAATCCAGGAGGGGGGCCCCAATACTGTGGAGGGAGCCCTAATCCTATGGAGGGGGGCCCAATCCTATGGAGGGGGCCTTAATTTTTGGA